>JAASGD010000475.1:0-21828 GCA_023334115.1 Globisporangium megalacanthum
GACGCTGTCTCCCTCTATCGGTGCTTGGTCGATAGGTGAACCCGAACGCGAGCTTCCAGCGCCAGCTTGAAGACTATGGGGAGAAGCTGCGTCGGTCGCGCGGGCGATCGCGACTACCGTAGCTGCTGCTGCCACCGTATCGGTCGCTGCGATCGCCCCGGAAACTACCACCACCGCCGCCAGAACGTCCGCTCATGGCTTTGGAGATCTCTGTGGGACAACAAATGGCGAGAGAGCTTGGGGGAACCACAGAGTCTGTGACTCGCTCGTCCCCACCAGGTCGCGTTTTAAAAACATTTTTGTGAAATGCACCTCGAGTTTTTAAACTGTGCCCACAGGAATATCTGATAGAGAAGAAATCAAGTCAAGCCGATACCGGTATCATAAATATAACCATAATGAGCACGACTGATACTTCCTCCAGTACTTCTCCAAACTGTGCCACCTCTGCGATCACCACCTTATAGATGTAAAATAAAATCGCCAGGTTTTGCACAGATGGCGTTCCGACGCGAGGTGCCGTCGCTTGACAAGCTCGTGCTCAAGTACGTGTCCAAGTCCGTGCGGCTGGCGCCCTCGATCGTGAACGACGACACGATCGCGCGCATGCACCGCATCGGCAAGCCCGGGAAGGTGCGCACGCACAAGGTCAAGCAAGACGTCATCCGCGCGCTCCTCCAGGGCGGCCGCGTCACGGACGACATTCTACCAGCAAGCTTCTTCCACGAGAGCATGACGCGCATTGAGGTCATGGGCGCCAAGATCAGCACGGCGTTTATTACCAAGGTACTGGCTGCTTCACAGTGCGAGGAAAGAGGGAGCCGAACGAATGGATAGATAGAACGCCTCACACACACCAACTTGGTCGCTTCAGCTCTCGACGATCTGCCCCAAGCTCCACTCCGTGAGCCTCGCCGGCTGCTTCCGCCTCACGGACGACGCGATCGAAGTGCTGGCGCGAAACTGCCAGGGTACGCGAAGCCACGACGAGCTCAGTCACAATAGGGAGGGGGAGGAAGAGAGCGACCTTGAGAGCTGACTGCCGCGTGTGCTGCTTGCGTACGTGGGTGGGTGGGTGGACTTTAGACCTCAAGGAGCTCAACATTGAGAACTGCCGGAAGCTCACGGACTTGTCGCTGGACCACTTGCGCAAGCACGCGCCAAAGCTCCAGGTGCGTGCGTAGGGAGCGCGTGGTAGTGAAGTAAGCGAGGGGGGGTCTTTTGACTGACGCTTGGGACTGTATGCATTCCAGAGCATCGACGTCGGTGGGAACTTCAACATGACGATCCAGGGCATCACAAAGTTCATTGAGAGGCACCCGAACCACGCCAAGTTCACGCGCGTCCACATCTCGGGCCACCCAGTCACTGACAAGTGCGTTGGTTCGGTGGTGAAGAGTACTGTAGACTCCCGCGTGAGCTGAGCGTGTATGTGTATGGGTTTCTGTTCGTATCACTCACTGACGGTTTGGTTGCTTGACTGTGGGACTGGCTGGCTGGCTGCCTGACTGCCTCCAGCACACTCAAGGTCATCACGACCAAGTGCCGCAAGATCCACAGCCTGAGCATCGGCTACTGCGCCGTGTCGGACGACGCCGTCATTTCGCTCTTGAAGAAGCGCGAGGCCATCTCGCGGCTCTGTCTGCACTGGAACGTCGGCATCACGTCCGTAGCCGGCAGTTGATCGTCCACTTGAACAGGGCGGACTGACGGTCCTCCTCCCGACACGAAGCTAAGCTAACCCACCGCTCTTGTCGCTGCGCTTTCAGGGACCAACTGCTTACCTACATTGCGACCAGCGGCCGCAACCTCCAGGAACTCAACCTCTGCGGCGTTAAGAGCGTGTCGGCGGATGTACGACGACTCTGTCTTGTCGGCCTTGTTGCTGTCGTGTGGAACGTCCTAATGACTAAAGGCGACGACGATGGCTCGCTCGGGACGTAGGCGATCGTGACAACGATTCACAACAAGATGGGAGCGATGGAGAGCGAACCTGGGGCGGCGCAGCTGCTGGCGGCTGCTGCTGCGATGAACGAGGATGGCGGTGGTGAGCCCGAACCGGAGCGCAAGCGGCTCAAGAAGGTCGACTTCCGCTACACGACGTACGTGGGTGTTGTTTCTCCCTTGTCAGGGGTTTGGGAGGTCCGTTAGTACCTTCCAATGAGTGACGCCTGACGGGCCCGTGTCGCGTCTTATTCTTGTGTGATGGGCACCAGCGTGACGAAGGAGGCGGCCGCCGCAGTGAAGGAGCGGTACCCCGACCTGCACGTCGTCTACTAACTGGACGCGATAGAACGAGTCGGATCACTTTGGGCTCCCTCCACTCGCGAGTTCTTTGCTCCACAGCATCGCGTTCAATCCTCCGTTCGTTCCATTCCCAGTCTTCTTCTTGGCTGGCTGGCTCCACTTCCTCCTCCATACAAACCTACCTACTTACATACAAGATGTACAATGTACACACACGCGCACGCACGCTGTCCCCAAACACGGACGAGACAGACTCCAGAGGCTCTACTCCTCTTCGTCACCGTCGTCGTCGGCGTAGTATATGTCCAAGTGCCCGGCCTGGTCGTCGCCGTCGAGACTCGTGCAGAGCGTGATCGCGAGCAGCAGCTTCTCGCGCATCACAGCTTCGGTCGAGTACGCGGGGAGCTCCATGTTAAAGAAACACGTGTCGGCTTTCGGCAGCAGCGCGTCTTGAGGGGATGCCGACGTCGGCGGCGCTTTGATCAGCAGCCGCGTGTGCGTGCGGTCAAACTCCGCGTCGTCTGCGGGGAGCGTGTCCTGGCCCCACGCAAAGTTGATGAAGCGTCGCTTGTTCTCTTCGCTAAACGACGACAGCACACGCCAGAAGAGGTCGAGGTGCGGGAACTTGTCCGGACTCATCCCGGACGAGTACCGTGTGTGGCGCTACCAAGCGACACACAAGCGTCATGACAAGGTCTCTGTCAGTCCCAGTGGTCCGTATCAACGTCGCGTTCCAGTCAGCACACATCCACAAGACACAGGGTTGCGCACCTTGAGCAGCTCAACGTTAATGTCGAGACTGCCGCAGATCCACTGCTGCAGCTCGGTCCACACGCACATCTGGAGCAGCTGGACAGGCACAATCTTGCCAATACCGCGAAGGATCGCGTCGACTTGCGGCTTGCACTCTTGTAGCCGCGTCGCCTTCACGAGACGAATGTACTCTTTGCAGTTGTCTTTCGTGACTGCGATGCTGCGGCCGTCAGGCTTGAGCTCGACGACTGTGCCGTCGCTCAATGTCGACGTGAACGACTCAAAGAGCGCGTCGGCCGACGAGAGCCCGCTGTCGGTCGCCTCGGTCTCCATGTACTTGAGGCTCTCGCAGAGCGAGAAGTCGACGCTCTCCAAGTCGGTGAACGCGAGACTCTGCTTCACGAGCATCTTCCACACGATCGGCGCCAAGCGAATGTTGAGCCGCACGCCCGTGCGCAAGCAGCAGCCCATCAAGAGCCCGACAAACTCAAACATTCCGAGCAGTTCGTTCGACGTGCTGCTCGGCTTGGGGATGAACCGGTCGCGGAACTCGCCACTCTTGGTCGCGTTGTTCTGGGTCGGGATGAAGAGCGGGTTGTCGGGCGACAGGAGCTCAGTCGCAATGTCGTTGAACAGCTGCCGGTACGGTCCGCCTTCGCCAACCACATTCTCGCCTGCAAACAAGACAATGAACGCGACAAACGGGTCGCTCGCGCCGGTCGGACGCTTCGCACGGAGGAGCGCAGGCGTGATCCCACTCAGCTGCGCCATCGTGCTCGCAAAGAGCGACCGTTTCGCATCGAACAGCGACAGCGGCGTGTCGGGCGTGCACCGGCCAAAGATCTTGCGCCGGTCGAGCGTGACCATTGGGCGCTTCGTGCCGCTGTGCTCGGCTACGTTCACGCCACCAGAGCCCATGCTCGTGTTGTCCTGCGTCTGCGCAAAGAAGCGGATCTTCACGCCTGGGAACACGAGCTGTCGGATCGACACGATGCGGTTGCGCAGCGAGTTCGGGTCGCTCCACGGCCGGAGGTTCACGAGCGGCAGCACATCCAACAGAAGACGGTTGAGCGACTGGAGCACGGCAAAGCGGAGCCGCAAGTCGCGCGTCTCGAGCGACGCTAAGAGCGGGTGCGCGTGCGCGTGTGTCGCAGAGAGGTGGCTCGGGCTCAGCTCCGACAGTGTTAGCACGCCAATCGACAGACTCAGCGCTTTGCTCATGCTGATGAGCTGGCAGTCCATCTGGAACGTCCACTTGGCCTGGGCATGGAGCGCGGCGTCGATCGACGCATAGTGGTTCAAGTCGAGCTGGAGGTCGTAGCCCGACTGGCGCAGCCACTTGTACACGTCCATGGGCCGCGCGAGCGCTGCGTCGAGCGCGCACGGGACTACGCGCGTGACAAACTCGTCGGCGTCGACTTGGTCGCGTCGCACGCGCTTCATCTCAGTCATCGACACGAACGCCTCGATCGCGCTCTTGCTCTCGGCAGACGACGCTGACTGGAGCGCTTCGACACGGAGCACCGACACGAACGGGTCCGCCAACTGCCGTTCGCTGCTGTCGTTGCGCACGAACACGTGCCGAAGAAACTCCGATACTTGCGTGACAGAGTCGTCGTCTTCTGCGACACGCAACGCGTCCGCGAATCGCGTCGCTGTGAGTTCGTGAAACACATTCGGCCCTGCACTGGACTCGACACTGTCCGCGTCCGTTCCACCCAGCAGCTCTCCGTCTGCTGCTGCTGCTGTGCCGCTTGACGCCGCCGCAGTCTCGGGTGGGATTTGATCAGCGCTTCGCTCGCTTCCGCACGTTCCACAACTCTGCTCGGCCCAGCTGTTGATGACCGTGCACGCTGCGCATGCCCACCCTGACAACGCATCGTTGTCGTCCACGTCCGCTGGCTCGTCACACGTGCTCTCAGCCTGACTCGCGAGGTCGCAACGGATCGTCGCAAGCTCGGGCGGAATCGGCGAACCGCACGCAGCGCACTCGGCCTCTGCGATCGAGTTCTCGAGCGTGCACACGGAGCAGGACCAGACTTGCTCGTCCTGCAGTGTGTTCTCGCCTGTCGCTCCGCCGTCACTGGCCCCCGTCCCGCCCGTCGACGACGCCCCCAGTGACGCAATCCGCGACGCCAGCTCTGCGTCTTCGAGCGTGCGTTCGCCTTCAAACTCGAGCTTTGCTTTCGGGACGCGCGTGAGCAGGTTCGTGATAATGTCTTCGCGGCCGACATCGACGATCGCATACCCTGTCGCCGCGCCGTCCGCGTCGACCGGCAAGTACAGCACTCGGGCAAAGATCCCAAACCGCGTCACTTCTGCCGCTGACGACACGCTCTGGTCGTCTGCTTCGCCACACGCTTCCAGCGACAAGTGCAGGATGAACCGTGAGAGCGCGACCGCGAGCTCGTCGACGCGCGTTGTCTTGGGGAGCTGCTGCACTAGAACGAGTCGCTCGGTGTAGCCGCTTGCGCCGCTTGCAAGCGTACGGTGCGCGAGTTCGACTTCGTGAATCGGCGTGCGGCCGCAGTAGATGCGGTTGAACGCGTCCGGACTCGCGACTTCGCGCTTCCCTTGCGCCAAGACGCGTGTGAACGCAGCTACGCGGACAAACTCCGTCCACCACACGCCGCTCACGATCGGCGACGACCCGCCTTTCATGAATGACACTTCTTCAATGAGCGAGAGGAGCTCGGCGAGCTGCTGCGTGTAGAGCGAGAAGAGTCCGTGCTGAGTCGCGCGCTCATTGTCGACAACAACGCTCAGTTCTTTCACGAGCGGCATCGAGAGCTTGGCGATCGGCACAGCTTTCAAGAGACCGCGGCCGAGCGCAAAGTTCAGCAGCTTCGCGACGAGCTGAAAGACGGGGATCTTGGCGCTTGGCGGCAACCGCGTGGCCGTCACGAGGTACTCGACAAAGCAGCTCAAGAGCGACGAGAGGAGCGTCTCGACTTCGTACGCGGAGAACGGCGTCGCGAGGAGCTTCTGATACAGCTCTTCGCCAATCCAGAGCGAGAGCCCAAAGTCCGACGTGAGCGCGTCGACGCGGAACTTGTACCGCGCGTAGAGACCTTGCGAGAGCTTCACGTAGCACCGGTCGCCTGGGACAACGAGCGGCGGGAGGTTGTTCATGCCCTTCTTCTCGCCAAAGTACCCAAACACACGGTGCGTGCACTGCTCGTCGGTGAAGAACTCGAGACTGCTCCCGGCTGGGAGGTCCATCAACACGGGGTGGACCACGAACGACAAGATCACGCACGTCGCCCCAGGAACGTGCACGAGCACCACGGGCTTCGGCGGACTCTCGCTGGCCACAGTGAACGCGTTCGTCTGTGAGAACGCACTCGAGCTCTCGAGACTCTTCTTGAGCTCGCGCAAGAGCGACTCCATGAGCATGTACCGGTACTTGCCGAGTGTCGCCGGTGGCTCTGCGTCGGGTTGTGCCGCCTTCGTCGGCTGCGACGCCTGCTTCACTGACGACGCGTTCGACGACACGGCCGACGCTTTCACTGGCTTCGTCTGCTTCTTGGAGATGAGCGGCAGCACTTCGTTCTCCGACAGCCGGTGTGCGCCTGCTTTCCCGCCCAGCATACGGTCAAAGTGCTTGTTCAGGATCGACTGCAGGAGCTTGATATGCACGCTCTTGGCTCCAGCGCTGCTGCTACTGCGCACGCCACGGACGACTGCGGTCTCGCTCGTACCGAACAAACTGCTGTCGGCAGCACCGTCTGAAGCAAACACATTCTTGGGGCACTCGAGGTCCGCTGTCGCTGCGAGCTTGAGCAGTTCGCCCATGCTGTACCGATTCCCAACCTGCGACGCTTGGCGACGAGCTTTCCGGTCGATCGAGAGCGTCATCACGTGGTCCGGCGCGACTTGGAGCAGCTCAAACACGCTCGTGCGCGCCAAGCTGCAGATCAGCTGCTTGTTCGTCTTCAGCAGTCGCTCGCCGCACTCGTCAAAGTCCGCGACTGACTGCTCTGAGAACGACCGGACGCTCCGAGCGCACGGCTTCAAACTGTCGACGTGGTACCACCAGTACTCGGACTCGGACGACACTGGGTTCATCACATCCAAGAGGATCATGCCGGCTGGATTCACGAGACGCACGACGCCCGAGTGCCCGACTGTCCACAGCATCTCGCGCGGCCAGCCGCCGCTGTCGAGCTTCTCAGTCGTGATCAAGTACCGCCCGCCGACTTCGACTTCGTCAATCTGCAGCGCCGACCAATCTGTGTCGCGGTCCGGGTACACGCAGCCCGACGGGACGTGCCCGTCGCACAGTGTGTACGCAATCTTGAGCGCTGCAGCTGCATTGCCTTCTCGCAGTGGCTCGCGCAGCTGCGCAAAGAAGTAGTCCATCTCGTAGCTCTTGAACGAGCCCGCAACGTAGCTCTCGATCGCAGGGATCACGTTCTTCTCCCAGTACTCGAGCAGCTTGTTCCGCCCCGAGTGCTGTGGGATGTCGGCCCGTGACGAGTACGCGTACAGGTTAAACACGTACTCAGACGCTGGGTTGTCGGCGCCACTGCTGCTGTTCGCGTCGCCGTCGGTCGAAGAGCAGGGCGGGCGGAAGATGCAGTCTGCGCTGTCGACTGCATAGAACGACGTCCGCTTGATTGGGCGAGTCGCGAGCGAACACTGCAGCTGGTGCGCACGGATCCATTCCATCTGCCACAGCAGCTCCCGTTGGCTCGCGACGCTCCCGAGTCCGACTTCCTTCAGACACAGCTGCGCCAAGTGGAACAGGAGAGCTGCAATGTTCCCGTGGGTCTGCGTACGAACAGTGTGAAAGAACGGTTAGCGACACACGAACATGCACTCCCCATACGAGCTATCCTGTCGTGTCGAACGACACCCTACAACGACAGCACGTACCGAGATGATCTGGTTGTCGAACAACGACATCCACGACGGCGCCACGCACGCGAACGAGCGCATGAAAGCGCACGCGAGCTCGGACCGGTATAGACAGTCCTGTTCGCTCTCGCCAGTCCTGTTGGCCGTCATGAGCCACGCGTGGATGCGCTTGACCACGACGCAGAACGACGGCGCGAGATGCTCGAGGCTCTTGACCACGGACGGGCTGAGCACGATCTCCGAGACCGGTCGCACGTCCGCGACCGTCATCTCCACGATACGAGCTGTCGTTACGTCGTCTTGGCGGTCGGTCACAAGCACACCGACCGAGGTGTTGCCGAGTGCGTACGAGCAGAGAGTGCCAACAAAGACCCCAGCAGGTTCCACGACTTTGGTGTTGCCCACGCGAGCCACTGACCCGCCCACTCGCAGCGGCTCATTGAACCCGCCAAGGACATTCGCAGCGCCGATCGCCTCAAAATACCGCTGCCGACACTCGCGTCCAGTCAGCGTCGGCAGCTCGAGCAGCTCACTGGCCTTGTCGAGTGCGCCTCCAAGTGCCTGGACAGTGCTTTTCCGCCACTGGCGCGTGGCGTCCCGCGGTTCCAAGAGGCTGCGCACTGTCGCAATCACTTCTGAAGCTAGCGCCAGCACGTCTGGCATCCGACGGCGGTAGTTGCCTGCACTACGACGCTCTGCGACGGCCGCGTTCATAGATCGGATCGTTGCGCGGTCGCCTTTCTGCATCGCGCTCTTGTGGGCGGGTGTCGACCGTCGACTCGAGCGAGCGAGCCCTGGCTCGACCGACGCTGCGAGCTGACTCTCCCAGCAGAACACGCGCTCGATCTCTGTCAGCTCACGCGCACTCACGACCGTCGCAAGACACCCGACCTCAGCCAGTCCTCTCGCAGTCGCGAGGCAGTCGACGAAAGCGCCACTGCAGTAGAGCGCGAACCCTTTCGCTGCGACCTCGGCTTTCACAATGCTGGTTTTCCAGTGCTTTGAGCCGACGAGCGATGCTTCCGGCACTGTGCCGCCGCCTTTCGACCGCGGCTGGAGCACGTCGCCCATCCCCGACGACGAGTCGGCGAGCCGAATGAACTCGTGGTCGAGGTCGTGCTTCTCGCCTGTGTAGCACTCGGCGCACAGGTCGTAGTTTGGACACGTGAAGCACTTGAACCGGTACCCACGCAGCGGACTCATGTCGCACCCGTCGCACCGCACGCTCGCGTGGACAATCGCGGCAGCCGCAGCCGCCACGTCCGCGTCTGCGGCGGCTGTCGACGGCGTCGCTTCAGTCGTGGGCAGCGGGTCCAGCTGCATGCGCAAGTAGCTAATGTCGGGCTCAGCCACTTTCTCGATCGCGACGCTGAGCTTCGCGACTGCGTCTTCGTTCAGCAGCACGAGCGTATGGAACTGCGTCTCGTCGTTGTCACTCGCTGGGTCTTGTGCACTCGGAAGCAGCGCCACTAGCTCGCCCACTCGCTCGACCAAGAGCCGCGGGAAGTCTCGGCCGAGCGTGAGCTCCTCAGACTGCGGGTGGCCTTCGGCTCCGAGACTCACGTCGACCTTGAGGTCAAAAATCGCGTCGCCGCAGATGCGCAAGATCTCGCGGCACGTCCGAACGCCGCAGATGCTCGCAGATACGGGGATCCCTGGCCGCAGGAGCAGACTGAGTGCTCGTTCGCTCCACCACGCTGCTTCTTCCTTTGTCATGTCAAACGTCACGAGTGCTTTCATCGCAGCACGGAGCAACCGGCTCATCATCATGACCGCGTCCTGGCTTGACGCTGCGTCCAGTCCGTTGTCAGCGACGCACTCAAAGTACGCGTAGAGCACGCGAATCGCGCGACTGACCGCTCCCAACTCGACATGCTCCTGGTGCAGACTCAGAACGTGAACACTCCGTTCCTGGAGCAAACGGTGCAGGATCCACGACACGTTGCGCATCTGTGAGAGGGCGCTGGCTACTGCTCGTCCCAGGCTTTGGCGTCGTCCAGCCGTGTCGACGTGACGCAGCAAGAGCGCGGATTGGTCAAAGCTGTGCACAAGCTGGTCGTCTGCGTGCGGCCGCATCGAGCAGTACGCGTCCGCAGACGCGATACACCGTAATGCGAGCGACCGGGAGGTATCCGCTGCCAGCCGCGCGTTGAAGTCGTGACAGTGGTGGAGCAGAGCGTCAAACTCGGTTAGGAGCGAGCTGTCGCCGAGCAGACAGCCGTGCCAGTAGTCGGGTTCGCCCAAGTTCGCGCTAGCGAGCGCGACAAGTCCGCGGCCGACGAACCAGCTCACGAGCTCTGGGCTCTCGACGCCGGCCACTGCTGACATGGACAAGTGAAACCCTGCGATCCGGTCGCGTAGTCGCTTCGAATGGACCTGCGCACAGTCTGCGAGCACAGACGCAGGTAATGAACAGCGGAAGAACTCGCCTGCTGCCGCGACGCGATGCCGCGGACGTTCGCTCGTTTCACTACTGTCCGCTTGCGACGCCGACTCACTCCCTCCGGCTGCGAGCTTCTCGTTCATGTACCGCGTCAGCAGCAGTTGCGCTTTCTCGGTGACCTCCTTCGCCACGATCTCGTACGAGTTCGCATCCCGACCGCTGCTGTCAGACGGAGGCGACTCGTACCGTTGCAGCAGTGCGTGGAGCTTCGTGATGCTCCCGTTCACGTCGCTGGCGTGGAATGCGACACTCTGGAGCTCGCACAACTCGCGCAGCCGGTCAAGGTTGTCGCCGTACCGGTCTTTCAAGTCGTCGACCGACATGCCCTCCTCTTCTTGCAAGTAATGCCACTCTTTCAGCAGCTGCACGTGGCGAAGCATCCACTGCTCGACGCGCTGGAGCTCCGTTGCGAGGCCCTGGACGTCGTCTCTCGTCGCTTCAACGAGCCGCGCAGACGGAGTCGTCTTCTTCAGCATCTTCGTCACTGTTGCGACCACTGCAATGTCTGCTTGCGCCACGAGCACAGCTGCTACCGCACCGAGCGCATCCGTCCACACCGCATTCATGCTTGTCTTGGGTGACGTGTGCAAGCGCGTGAACTTCCCGAGCAGCGTCACGAGACTCGCCTGTCCACTGCCTTCGACGATCTCGCGCATGTACGTGACGTGGCGACGGCTCGCGGGACTGAACAGGTCGCGGGCGTCCAGCCACTTGCGGCACTGCTGCTCCACTTGCTGCACTGGAATGCTCTGCATCAGCCGCTCCGCGACCACACTGCACGCACTTGCGACACCGCTGCACGCGTTGCTGAGCCACGACCGTCGTGGTGGCGACGGCGCAAACAGCCCGCGGACTGTGCAGCGTAGGCCCCAGCGCTGCTTCTCGCTCACAGTCGCATTGTCGCGGGCTTGCGACGTCGCACAGAGCATAATCGTCGCCGTGTCGCCTACGATCGTCAGCCCTTGCGTCGGCCAGTTCCCGTGCACGTACGAGCCAAAGAAGCAGCCGCCGCTGTCGCCGATCCCGCCTTCCGCGAACGCCATCCGGTCGCTATTGAACCACGCGCGGCCTGGCGTAATGAACACAAAGTCCGCTTCGCCGCTCGTGCCGCTTCGCGGGTCAAAGTCAATGTGCAGCAGACTCGCACCAGCGACACGAACGACCCGCCGGAACGACGACTGCGCCTGGTTGTACGGGTGTGGGGTCTCGACGACCTGGTCGCCGTCAAAGAACGCGTCGTTCGAGACCACAACGAGCGCGTCCGCGTCGCTCGATTCGGACTGCTGGTCGCCTCTGGACGCGCACGTGTCCAGTGCTTTCAGCAGGTCGGCGATTCCGTTCCGCACCTTTATCGACACCGACGCCGGATAGTTCGAGACCGTTGTCATGACAAGCGGCAAGATCGTGCCGATCACCGACGCGCGTACGTCCGAATCGTCGCAAGCTGTTGAACGCGGCTCTCCTCTGATCGACGCCACCACGTCGGTGCACGCTCGGATGCAAGCGAGCGCGAACGTATTGAACAGCTCCACGGGTGTGACCCGCGTTCCGCTCTCTTTCAGCTTCGCCTTGAGCTCGACCGGCTCGTCCTTCTCGCAGTAGAGCCGCACGCTGCAGTAGTTCACCAGCGAGTGCAGCGCTTTCGTCACGACCGTGACGTTCGGGACACTGCTCGAGACGTCGCGTCGACTTTGGACCACCAACAAGCTCTTGAACTCGAGCGCTGAGAGCTTGAACAGTGTGGACAACAGCCGCGTAAACTCATCAAAGTCCAGCGGCACAAAGTCTGCAATGTCGACGCGGCTCGTGTCTGTCGGGCAACACAGTAGCGCTTGCAGCAACCTGTACACCCACGCGGGCTCGCTTTGCTGTCGCGTCCCGACGAGCAGCGACTGGCCGACTGGCAAGACGGACGGATCGAGCTCCGCAGCAGACGCGATCGCGTCGCCGACTTCGAGCAGCATTGTCGACTTCTTCTCCCGACAGAACACACCCTTTCGCATCCCCCACGACAGCACGGTCTGCGCTGATGCGATCACTCTCGAAGCGAGTAGCTCCTCCAGACCGCCGTCAAGGCGCGCGGTCGAGCTCTGTCCCCACGCCAAGTCGAGCAGCACCACTTCTGTGCGCCGGCATAGTGCGTTCACGTCCGGATCGTCGCACTCGCCAACGATACTCAGCCCAGCATAGTCCACCTCGCTCAGCAACTCGGCTAGAAGACACAGGACGTCCTTGAGCATGCCGCCGACAGCGCGGCTCGTAGAAGAGACATCGGTGCGACTCGCTGGTTCGTCACACACCACCACGAGTGCTCGAAAGAGATGCAGTAGTCCGTCGTCCTGAAAGTCGACGCAGAATGGGATGAAGTAGCCCGGTGGGTCTCGCTGGCCAATCTCGTCGAGCATCTTGATCCGTCCGCGAATGTTCTTGATCCGACGCGCCTTGGACTTGGAGTGACTGCCGCTTGGTTGGCTGCTGCTGTCGCCAGTCGCGGTGGCGGTCGTCTTCGTGCTCACTACACTCGGCTCCCGCTCTGTGTGGAAGAGAATGTCTTGCAGTCCCGCCCGTGCGTGCTTGTACGCTGGCAGCGACCAGCGCTGGAGCATCAGGAGGTGGAGTTGTGCAAACAGCGCCTCGCCCAGGTCGCCCAGACTCGTCGTCGAACTGAGTTCGCCACACGATTGCTCCACGAGACTCGACACTGCGCGCTGGGCTGGGTCCACGTACACTTCAAGGCAGTTCAAGTAGCCCGAGTAGACGAGAATGTGTCCGCTCGTCGGGTCGACGCAAGTCGGGGAGCCGGCAGGCACGCCCTTGAGTAGCACAGGAAGCGCTTCGGTCTCACTCACCAGCAGCTTCCCAGACGCGACCGAGTAGAACCACGCGGCGTCGCACGATGTCGCGGCTCGTTTCGTTTTGTCGCTCTGGCTCTCCGCCGGTGTGTACAGCCCTGGCGGCGACACAATGCAGAGCTGTCCGCTGCTCATGTAGAACGAACCAGCCACGAGCAGCACCGGGTCAAGCGCGCCCGAGCCTGTCTTCGCTTCAAGGACCACGGCCGACGTTGTCGGGACGAGAAACTGCTTCCGGAGGTCGTTCGCACACTTGTCGATCCAGACCGACGCTTCGTTCAGGGAAAACTTGTTGCGACGGAGCGCGACAAGGCACTCCTTGCGGCTGTACAGTCCACCCCAGAAGCTATAGAGCTCGCTGACGAGGGCGTTCTCGACCGCTTTCGAGTCAGCCGACGCTGTGACCGCCTGCTCAGGTGCTCTCGCGACACTGCTCTCTTCATCGTAGAACATGGACGCACGGAGGATTGCGAACGGGTTGCTCGCTGGGCTGGAGGACGACGGCGCCTCCAGCGACGGCATCTCGAGCGACGGCATCTCGAGCGACGGCATCTCGAGCGGCGGCATCTCGGGAGACGACTCTTTCGGTGAGGCTGTCGCTGCTGAAAGGACTGCTTCCACAGGTGTGGACTCGCCGGATGCGGCATCCGACGTCGACGGCTCGCTGGACTCCGCATCGTCAACCGTCTCCTTGCTCTCGCTTGACACGCTCGCTTCGCTTTCACCCACCACTGTCCCATCTGTCGCAGTCGCGCCGTCGTCGCTCTTGGCGCTCTGAACCGTCACTGTCGAGCAAATGCACGACTCGCACAGATCAAAGTCGCAGCCAGCGTCGCACCGAAACCGTTTCGCCGCGTTGTTCCCATCGCACGACGCCAGTCCACCGTCACACATCCACGACGACTTGGCGGTACACAACGACAGCGAGTGTGCGTGCAGTGCTGACACGAGCGCGCGCTCCTCAGTGCTCTCGGCCTTTGCATCAGCCATAGACTGTTTGTTTCCCGTCTCCAACGCTGTGAGGTCCAGAAAGACGTCAATGTCCGCTTGGTCGAGCTCCATGGTCGACACCATCCGAGCGACGTCGTGGCGAAACAGCACAAACTGGTGACGCGGCGTCGGCGGCACCGGACTTGTGCTCGCGTCGCTCGTACCGCTTTTCGCACTCGACTTAACCGGAAGTGCCATCCGTTCCACGATTTGATCGTCCTTGACGAGTACAATCACAAGGTCGTAGCACTCTTCAGCGCCCCAGCGATACGTGTTCACACGCTGTGTCTTGTCCCATCGCACGGTCACGCCGCTGCCAGGAATGCCACCCCACGTGGTCACGCGCTCGACCGTCCCAATGCTTCCTTCTGTCCCGTCCTGGCTCCCCCACTTCCAGTCCGGTCCACGCACGACGCGATCGCCAATCTTGATCGTTGCTTCTTCGAACGTCCGTGTTAAAGGCTCGCTCGCCGCCCCTTCCGCCTCGACCACCCGCATCATGAGTGGGTCACGCGCCGCCTCACTCGACTGGCTCTTCTCTCGCCGATCCGACAGCTTGGACGAATCCGCGGCACGCTTGAACGTATCGACGCATCGAAGGGTGTACAGAGCCTCTCCGTCCGTAAGCATCGCGTACACGCTGCTCTCGCTCACCCCTTTCGTGCTTACGGAGCGGTTCGGACTAAAGTACAGCTCTTCAACACGCTCGAGATCGCTCGTGTCGAACCGGTCGACGCGGTTGCTCGGCATCACGATCGTCCGGCAGAAAAGAGACGCTCCGATACAGCACAGCCACGACCGCTCGGCATCCCGTCCTCGCGTGTATGTACGGTTGTGGGCGTACACGTAGTCGCGGACCGTGTTCCCGTTCCCAGTCCCGATCTTGAGCAGCCCCGTGCGCGTAAAGACGTAAAGAAACCGGCCGTCGGTTGCGAGCGCGTCACTCGAAGACGGTTGGCACGCCGAGATCTTCCACTGAGCCACGAGACTGCGCGAGTACGTCGCTGCAAAGCGTGGCTGAGCACTCTGCGTCACGAGACGCTTCCAGTACGTCTCGAGCTGGTCTTTCAAGCGAGGACGGATGGCCACACTGTCGCCCAGCAGCGTACCATGCCCAAGCGTTGCAAACTGCAGCGCAGTGAGGCTCAGCAGCGAGAACGACTGGAGCTGAACGCCCATGCCGAGCAGCGCAGTGAGGCCCGCAGTCGCGTCTTCTGGCAGCGCTTCCTGTCGGCGACAGTCATGACCGAGCGCTTCACGTACTCCTGACGCCTTGAGCAGCGCCAGCACATCGGTGACAAACGCTCGCGTGTTCACTGGTTCGTACCGCAAGCTCGCGGGTGGGAGCTCGGCGAGCTTCGAGAGGAACGTCACGGCGTCATCGACACTGCCGAGCCACTGCAGCGGCGCTCGGAACGGCAGGTGCGGCCACTTGCGCGGGTGCAGCGACGGGACACACGTCTCGACCACGTCGTCACTACGCGCGGCTTTCAACAGCGCCGACGGTCCTACTACGGACACTGGCGTGTCGCTACTGCTGGCCACTGGAGTGTCTCCTACTGCTGCTGTGGCTTCCGAGGCCTCTTCGAGCGCCGGTTCCGTCTCGAGCGCTCGTTGGTAGCACACGCGGAGGAACTCGCACCGCTTCCGGTACCGGTACGACGTGGCACTGTGCATGCGACGTGTGAACGTTGCGACTGCGCTCAGTGCGCGCTGTGTCTGGTCGGTCGTCTGGTCGGCCGTCGCGTACAGGTCGTCGAACGCGTGAAACACGTCGTCGTACAGTGGCGCGGGGTCTGGGAGGCTGTCGCTGCGCAGTGAGTTGCGCTTCGACAAGGCCGACGCTGCAATCCACGCGCTCGGACGCAAGCGCTTCGTGGATTTCCGAGCAGCAGCCGCAGCCGCCGCAGCGGCTCGTGAATCTTTCGATTCCTCGTCTTCTTCTTCGTCGTCGTCGCCATCGTCTTCGCACTCGTCGTACTCTTCGTCGTCATACTCGTCCTCCTCATAGTCGTCTTCGTACTCGTCACTCAGGTGTTCGTACTCGTCGTCCGCGTCTCTGTCGTCGTTGGCAGTACGAGCCGCTGTCGCTGTTCGGCCGGCCGCGTCGCCATCGTCGGCGATCCGGATCGCGTTTGTGCGCAGTACGAGGTCGTCGTTAAAGAAGTGCACGGTTTCGTCCGAGTCAAGGAACGGCGACAGCGTCTTGCGCGTCACGAGTGACCGGCTGTCGTCACCGTCACGGTGCGTGTCGTCACCACCGCCGCTACTGAGCAGACCGACCGTCGCAGAGCTGCGTCGTCGACGCGGAGACGCCAGCGCACGCGCGGCCATGTCAGTGGTCGCGTCGAGCGGATGGAGCTAAGGATGGTGGTGGTGGAGGTGGAAATGGAACAAGATCACCCAAGCGGACGACTCGCGTGGGGAAGGATCGTTGGCTGCCTTCGCCACGAGGTCCAGTGTCGGTCTGGGCGTCGGCTGGCAAGAGCGAAAATGAGAGCTCCACGTTCTTCTTTCGCCGAGCCTAAAAAATGGGTCGCTTTTTGGGTTTTGCGGGGTTTTGGCCAAAACCGGCCAATCCGTGCGCACAACTGGGTTGAAGACGCGTACAGAGATGCCTGATTTTCTGCACTATGGTGATTTAGTGGATGATACTTTGCTGTTTGATTCAATGAAATGTCCATCTCTTAAATCGAGCGTTTGAGTAACTCTCACTATGCGAAATTGGACACTAATTTTCCCAAGTGTTTCATGTTTTTCGCACTTTAACGCGATTCATAGTTAGCACGCCCACACAACGCCACCAGCACACGCCCACACCTAGCAGCCGCAAACACGATGGATCCAGTGCGACCACTGTCCAAGAGCAACCCGGACGCTGCGCCGCCGCCACCTCCACCACCTCCCACCGCGCCACCACCTCCTCCCGCCTCGTCTCCGGCAAAGTCGCCCGCGAAGGCGAGTGGGGTGCCAGCCTCGCCAGCCCCGCCGCCATCCCCGGCCGCTCCACCCGCAAGCAGCAGCAGTACCAACAGCGCAGCGCCAACGCCCGCGTCCAAGCTGCTGAACCACCAGCCACTCGACGCGCCAGATGAGCTGGACCGCAAGTGGTACGCGCACTTTTACCACATGCAGAAAGCGCTCCACGGTAAAGACGACGCGGCAGCGCTCGCAGCTCTGCGTCCACCGCCACCACCGTCTTCCTCTTCTGCTGGGGCCGAGCTCAGTGCGCCACCGCTGCCGTTCCAGCCGGACGTTGCACTCTTATACGCAATCATCACCGAACCACCACTCGCAAAGCAGTACTTGCGGTACCTCACTGCAGTCGCTAGCGCGACCGACAGCTACAAGCACTGCATTGGGTGGCTCCAGAAGCTCGTGGACCTCAAGTTTGTGAAGCTGCTCGTGTCGTGCCGCAGCCAGCTCCTCTGGCTCGTGCGCGAGTTCGTCCACGTGAACGTCCCTGGCGTCGACAAAGTCATCATTTGCCTCTTACGGTACCTCCCTGGCGGTGACCCGAGCCGCACGACCGTCTGGCTCGCGTCGTCGCTCATCCGCATCTTGATTGAGCACGAGACGTGGCTGCTCGCGAGCGCGAGCCTCATCCCGTTCGTCTTCCACACGTTCGCACGCATCACAGTCGACCACACCGCCGCACCGCATGCGAATCTGCTCAAGCAAGAGACGGAGCTCTGCACGACACTCTGGAGCCGACGCCAAGGCGACGTCGCGCAGCTCGGCCGCGAGCTCGTGCGTGTGCTGAACGATGCAAAAGATGTACGTCCGTGGGCTGTGAGGGTATGATGAATGCGAGGTCTCTGGTGAAAGTGTGGGGACTCATGCGAGCATGTGCTGTCTCTTTGCGACGCACACGGTAGATCCCTGGCATGAACAGCCTCTGGAAGCAGCTGCGGAACGTACGGGACGACGCGGAGAAGGACGCGAGCGTGTTCTCTGTCGCACAGCTCATGGCGACGTCGACACCGCCCAAGTACCTCGCGTATCGCCTCAGTCCCAAGATGGAGGAGTATCTGATCTTCATGATGGTGCGTCGTGGCTCATGTGTGGCAGCACTGTACAGCAGTCGCCACGAGACAAGCGGATCAGATCAGCCATGAACTGATGCTCGTTGGTGGCTTGTGGCTTGTCTTCTCGCTCGGTGCCGGCAGGAACGCGTCCAAGTCGGGTCGGTGCATCGGTACCAAAAGTGGTTCGCGTCGCAGTTCCTGAGCAGCGCTGGCTCGGACGCGCTCGTGCCGGACTTGGTGCGCTACATCTGTGCAGTGCATCACCCGTCGAACCAGATCCTCGGGTCGAAAGTCACCCCACGGTACCACATCCTCGGATGGCTCTACTTGCTCTGGTACGTACCCATGTTGCTTGACGCTGGGCGTGTGTTCTCCACGCGAACCGAGCTGCTGTAAGCTCACTGGTGCTGTCCGGATGGTGGTTCTGTATGCAGCAAGAGCCCCACGGCGCTGGCTCGTGCCCAGCTGGCGATGTTCTTTGACTTCCTCTACTTCAAGCCGAGCGACAACGTGATGAGTGTCGAGCCGACCATCTTGCTCATGGTGCGTGTGTTCCGTCTGATGCGTTCACTGCTTCGAGAGTGGATGCCGTTCGGCCGGCGCCACTCTCGTCTTCCGCTGCTCTCCATAAACGACTGACTGGCCTCCTCACTCTGCAACCGTGTGTGTGCTGTTCGCAGGTCAAGTCAGTGAAGAGCCACCCCACAATGTCGCTCGCGATGGTCCAGTTCCTCGTGTTTGCAGTCGAGAAGTTCGCTGCGTCCGCAACCAACCGCGTGCTGATGCAGAAAGGTGTGTCGACAGCGTTCTCTGTAGCGCTCAAGGTCGGCGTCGTCCCGTCGATCCTGCCGCTCCAATCGTTCCCAGTGCTCGAGTCGAGCTCCCCAGAGCTCAAGTCGGAGCTGCACCGCATCTTCCCCGAGCACTTCCCGTCGCCTGACACGATCCAAGCGCAGGCGCCGTCCCCGCACCGGAGTCCAGCGCACGTGTCCGCGGGCAGCAGTCCGTCGGGTTTCCACTCGCCGTTGGCCCACGGCTACGCTGGCGAGAGCCCGGTGCACAGCAGTCCGTTTGAAACAGAGAGCCCCACGACGTCGCCAGGTCGAAGCCCGTCGCACTCAGAGTCGAGTGTTGCATCCGGATCGGCCCCTTCCGACGCGACGTCGCTCAGCTCGTCGTCGTTCTTACCGGACAACCAGCAGTCCCCCGAGCCGAGCGCCGATATCGCGACGACGAGCGGACTCACGGATGGATCTGCGCTCGAATCGTTGGGAACCGCCGAAGTCCCAGCGAGTCTGCTCGTTCTCGGCGGTGAAGACTTCAAGAACTTTCAAGAGATGCTCCCGGAGCCCGGCTCGCGTCCGACCGAGGGCTTCTTGGAGTGCCTCAACGACATTCTCATCTCGTGGATCCGGCAGGACAACGCTGTCGAGCTGGCCGCACCACTTGGCTCGTACCTGCACGCGTCGCTCGAGAAGATCATCGTGTCGTCGAAGATCAGTCTGAGCGAGTCCCCGAAAGCAACGTGCGCCGGTGTGCTCGACTCGCTGCTGGACCAAGTGCTGAGCGAGTCCCAAGAGATGTTCATGCCGTTTTTGCAGGCGATGTACGCGCGCGACATTACCATCAGCTTCCGGTTGCTCGCGTTCTGCTGCTCACGCGCGAGTGATGCGAAGAGCGTGGACGCGGTGCTGGCGCCGTACGTGGCGTTCTTGGACGCGATTGGCGGGAGCCTCACGCACAACATTGTCAAGGACTTGACGTTGAGCCAGCACATTGACGACGCACGCGTGCTCGCGTCCGCGTTGCTCGACACAGCGACTGCGGCGTCCACGACAAGCCGAACTACAACGGACGAGGTCGGAGCAATCGAGGCGACCGTGTTGTTCATCGCGCCGTACCTGTTTACGCACATGAACCACCCGAGCCTCGGGAAAGTCATGGCACGGAGTGAGACGCTCGTGCAGCTTGTGCTGGGCTTCGCGACGCCGTCGATGCTCCACGCGCTCTGTGCGCGCGTGATGCTGCAGGAGTTTGCGGTCTTCCGCCACCGACTCGCGAACGTCCTGCTGTCGTCGCTCCAGTGGAGCTCGTGGGAGCAGTTTGGCATGTGGGACATCGTGCTCGCCGAGGTCCAAGCATCGGCTGCTGCGTCAACATCGACAGAGAAGACGTTCTTAGCTGCTGCTCGCAAAGTGCTCGCGTGCATCAACCCGAAAGAGAACACCGAGGCGATGAGCGGACTGCTCAAGTGCTTGGTGCACGTGAGTCCGGACACCAGCGTGCTGCAAGCGGTCGTGAAGCTCTCGCACGCGTACGACGACTTCCCCCTCGCTGTCCTCTCGTGCTGGCTCGAGCGGTTCCCACTGGCGGTGAAGAGCTACGTTGTCGCCACGGTTCAACAGCAGCAGACGACGACGACGACGAACAATGTTGGCGTGACGAAAGACATGGATGAGATGCTCAGCAAGCTCGAACGTCTGCAGGCTCGGCGAGCAGCGACAGCGTCCAGCAAGCGCCAGGCGAGCGTGTCGTCGGCTGTCGGCACGCTGCTGCTCAGCGACGACGCGATCGCGTTGACAGTCCAGAAGATCGTGGAGAGTGGCGGGAGGTTCCCTTGGCTCGCGAAGCTGCTGGAGGAGCAAGCGAAGGTGGCGGCAGTGGACACCAGCAGCCATGCAGAGCGTGACGGGGACGAGCAGCCAGCGAGCAAGAAGCAGCGGATCGACAAGTAGGTCGGGTGGTAGGTGACGGAGGAAGGACCACGACACTGGTGTCTCACAATGAAATGCTTTGGTTGATTTGTCGACTCGACATTCGCCATAGTGGAATACAGAACAGACTGGACGCTGTGCCTATAATTGTAATTTCGGCCATCATTTCGGGGAGTACAGTCGCTCGCATTCGCAAACGCACAGAAGAGAGAAGTCAGGGACCTCGGACGCGCGCGCGTGTCGACTCGTGGCTGCGATGGGGATCATGTTTTCCAAGGTGTTTGCGTCGCTCTTTGGCAGCAAAGAGGTCCGCATCCTCATCCTCGGGCTCGACAACGCCGGCAAGACCACGATTCTCTGTGCGTGACCAAACAACTGACTGTCTGGGTGACTGGATGTGTCCACGGCGTCGCACCGACAGCTACTGACTGACTCATTCGTGCCCACGTCTTCCCCCTCTCCCCCACTTTCGCGTGTCCAGACCGCCTACAGGCCGATGAGATCGAGCAGACAGTGCCCACGATTGGCTTCAACATGGAGACGCTGCAGTACAAGAACATCAAGTTCCAGGTCTGGGACCTCGGCGGCCAGACGAGCATCCGTCCCTACTGGCGCTGCTACTACCCGAACACGGACGCGATCATTTACGTCGTCGACTCGGCCGACACGGACCGCCTCAACATTGCCAAGCAGGAGCTGCACGCGATGCTCGAGGTGGGGCTGGCTGGCTGGCAGGCTGGCTAAGCGAGTGCGTGAGAGTGATTGAGTGTGGGTGGGTATGTGGGGCTGACGCAATCTGTGCGCTCGTACAGGAGGAAGAGCTGAAGGACTCGATCCTGCTAGTGTTTGCGAACAAGCAGGACCAGAAGGGGGCGCTGAACGCTGCCCAGGTGCGCTCGCTGCCCTCTCTCTCTCGTGTGGTGGCTCTGTTGTGGTTCTTA
>JAASGD010000476.1:0-21825 GCA_023334115.1 Globisporangium megalacanthum
CGTCGAAGTCGATCTGCTCTACCAGCTGCTCACACAGGTGCTCACGATGCATACGACAGAGACGCAAGCGATGGAGGCGTCAGCCCTCGGCCAGCACGTGGAAGCAAACAAGGACGACGCAGCGTTACTCCATCAGCTACTCAGTGCGAACGATGACGACGAGGAAGAAACGAAGACAGCAGAGACCCGAGTCGACGACGTCGACGAAGAAACTGACGTGGCGTTTACGCACACGCTCGCACACAGCGAAGCGTTTGCGTAAGCAACCGAATGGTAGGGGGCAAGCAAACCCAAGGTGTCCGTTCTTCACTGCATAACGCAGTGCCAACTAAATTGGTCGGAAAGCGGGCAGAACGAGCAAAGCACGCAGCTGACCAGCACCTGGTTTCATCTCTATCGGATATGACTGTGTCCCACGTCTGGTACTTAATGTAACCTTACGGCAACAAGCGGACATTTCGGCAACTATTCATTTATAAAAATAACCACTACAGTTGCAGTCTGCACACAAGGACTGCTTACGGTGGAGAGAGCGGTGGAGCAGTTGGGACGTCGTGGTATGCAGGTGGAGGCGCTGCGCACGTGTGCGCTCCAAGCAGTGGCTCTTCCATGTCCACACTGTGCGACGACGACGCGTATGCTGGCAAGAGTTGCCGCTTCTTCGAGTCGCCTGGGTAGAAATGCACGTCGTGGTGGTGGTGCTGGGCTGGATACTGAGACGCAGGCTTCTTCGATAGACAGAAGCCGCAGCAGCACGGAATGTAACAGAAACAGCACGGACACGGGCAAAAGACGTAGAAGCGGCAGACGCCGCAGAGCAGCAGCCAGAACAGGAGCGCACCGACGGCCAGAGCGGCGGCTGCGGCGTCGTCGTCGGAATTCCTGACACGCTGGCCGAGCGGCGGTGATGGCGGTGGGTTGGTGAGCGTCTGGCGCGCAAGCACGAGCGCCTCCTGCGCCTGTGCGGCCATGAAGCCGTCGTCTGTTGGCAGCCACATGCTGGTGCTTGAGCTCTTTGGACTTCTGATGGGTTGAAATTCTTGTTTGTGCTGCACCTTGAAAAGATCATCATGCCAAATAACGACAAGTACAGTAATCGACAGGTTGACTTGATAATGTATACGTGAATACAACCCTACTTTGGTATCACATTGTGGTATCGGACTTAGCGGGGGGAGCAGCGAACCAGCACATCTCGTGATCCGTCTGTCAAGGAAGTTGGGTCTCCAAGCAGACCTCGCCCACATCCACGCGCTACCTCCTCCCTCTTCCCAGCCTCCCGCCACCGAGAGACTCCATGGCGCTGCTCGCAGGCGTCGACATCGGCGGCGCGAGCGTCAAAGTCGGACTCGTGGACGCTACTGGCCGCGTCGTTGCGCGCACGCAGCAACAGATCCCGACTGAGGAGCGCACCCCCGAGCTCGTTGTCGCACTTGCGTGTGCGCTCGTGGAGCTTGCGCTCACGCAGGTGCGTGCGAGCGTATATGGATCGAAAGACCGCGACGTGGGCTGTCGCTATTCGCATTGAGACGGGAGCGTGGATGGAAACTGATGCGTCCATTTCCATTGGCAGCTCAAAGCGACACGCGCGCAGGTCGCTGCGATCGGCGTCGGATGCCCCGGCATTCTGCTGCCGAATGGTGTGGTACACTCAGCAGCGAACTTCCCCACGTGGGACCACGCGCCGCTGCTCGCGCTCTTCAAGGAGCAGTTCACAGGCACTGAAGTGGGTTCCCATGGCACTCATTTGAGAGAGAACTTGTCCGAATCTGTGAGTGAGTTGACTCACTTGGAACTAACGACCATCACTCCCGATGCGACAGGTTACTGTGTGCAATGACGCGGACGCCGCCATCCTGGCTGAGCACTGGGTCGGCTCGGCCAAGGAGGGGCTTCAGAGCGTCGTCATGATAAGTACGAGCTCCTGTCGTTCGGTGTACTAGAATAGGACTGCCGAGCGTCTCACAGGCTCTCTCTCTGTGGTGATGGGTGGCTGGGACATGGACGGACGACAGCGCTGGGCACGGGTGTCGGCGTCGGCATCCTTGAAGGCGGGCGGTTGGTGCGTGGCGGCTCCCACGCGATCGAAGGTGGCCACATGCTCGTCGAGCGCAACGGCCGCGTGTGTGGCTGTGGCCAGCGCGGGTGCCTCGAAGCGTACAGTTCCGCTGGCGCTCTCGTCCTCGAAGCCCAGGAGCACGTGACCGCTGGCGCCGACTCAACGCTCGCAGCGTTCCCACTGGAAAAGATCACTGCGAAGCTCATCTTTTTGCTCGCGGCCGACGGCGATCCGATGTGCAAGCGCCTGATCGCTGAGGTACAAGGACCGTTAGGAGCCTTGAAGGGCTTCAGGACCTGTCGGCTGGCTCACACTGTGGTTGCTGGCTGGTGTGGATCGTTCTTATCTCTCATAGGCAGCCGACTACTTGGGCTACGCGTGCGTTTCGTTCGCTCGGATCCTGGACCCTGAGGTGCGTTCGTCGCTCTTGGCTCGTGGCTCTCTCTGTCTTGGAAGACGGCTGTGTAGTGGGGGGACTCTGACTGTGGGCTTCAGATGATTGTGCTCTCGGGTGGGATGGCGGAGGCCGGTGACGTGTTCTTGCACGAAGTCCGCGCAGCGTACACTAAGTACGCGTGGACACGACTGCCGAACCCGGTACGAACACCCACACACTGGTGGAAGGACCAGAAGGAAGCAGTTGATGCTCACAAGTGAACGATGGCGGCAGGTGCGGATTGAGATCGCGACTGCCGGGTACGACTCGGGGATCATTGGCGCTGTGGCGTCGTCACGCCACCTTCTCCAGTGATGTCGTGACGCGACGATAGGCGAGAGCGTCACGACGACTTCTTGGGAGCTGAGCAAGCGATCGATAAGCGATCGCTCCGACCAACAAACGCAAACGAACGCCAAAGAAAGGGTCTCGACTGCCGTGTTCCGTGTCGAGATGATCATGGAGAGAGAGGAAGTAGACAGACTGGCGTGCACGCGATCGCCCCTTTAACTGAGCACGCCACGGTCTCTGGAATGCGAACGCCTACAGCTTCCCAGCTTCTTCGCACGCGCCGCTCTCGAGTGGATGGATATGAAGAAGAGCGAGGTCGCGGGCCTACTCGCTGTCGTTGTCCGACGCGCTGCTGCTGCCGTCGCTGATCACTGGGCTGTTGCTGCCATTCGTCGTCGCTGTCGCTGTCGCCGTCGCTGTCGCTGTCGCCGTCACTGGCGCCGACTCCCCCGTCTCCTCCGCCTTGTCGCTCTCGTCTTCATGCGCAGACTTGGTCTCCTCCTCGTCGTCGTCTTCCGCGACTGTCGCCATCGTCGGTGCTGACTGAGCCGCAGGGCTCTTGGCGCCGCCTGCGCGCTTCTCAGTACCGCGTCGCCGCTTGTGTTCGCGCACAAACTCGTCGCTGTCGAGCTGCTCGTAGTACTCGGCGCCGTAGTCGGCGAGCAGCTGGTGTCGGCGGTCCATCTCGGCTTCCGAGTACTCGCGACGGTGCACAATGGCCCCACGCCGCCGCTTGTCTTCGCCGTTCAGCCGCGTCTTCTTGAGCTGAATGCGGTGGAGAATGTCGCTGTACGTAAAGTGCTCTGACTCGGGGTCAAAGACGAACACGACGTGCTGCGAATCACGCTGAGATATCGACCGACCGACCAAGGAACAAGAAACGACGAGCGTGAGCAGAGAGGGAAGCAACCCCCAGTTCCCAGTCCCCTCCATATCAAGAGCCAGAGAGAGAGACGCACGCTCTCGAGGTTCTCCACCGACATGAGGTACTCGCGAAAGTACGCAAACTTCTCAGCGTGCTGCTCGTCCTGTTCCTTCTGCGCAAGCGAGTGAGTAAGTGAGCGTTAGTGCCGAGTCTTTTTCTCCTCCGTTAGCGACACTACGCACCTCTTCTTCGTTCGAGGCGCTTGGGAGCAGGATCGAGCCCTGGATCGTCTCGTTCTGGCCTTTGTTCGTGACGCCCGAGAGCAACGCGCGGGCCTCCCGCTCCTTAATGTTCTTGCTCTTGATGTCTGTCGACGGCAGGATGTCGTACGACTAGCAAGACCCAAGAGCCAAGAACCAAGACCCAACCGACCGATAGTCAGCCGTCAGCCGCCACCAGCCAGCGCCCGACAGGTCTGAACAGCCCCATCACTAACGTACTAGGACGGTGTACGTGTTCGCAGCCAGGAGCGGGTCCGGCAGCACATCCCAGACTTTCGCGACCTTGAGCTTCTTGTTGAACGGGTGCACGAGCGTCTTGGGGTTTGCAATGTCCTTGAACGACGCCTCGGCACGGTCTTCCAGCGTAATGTTCACGACCTCTGCGAGCGCATTCTCGGTCCCTTCCCGCAGCGCACTCTGGATCTCCACCTCGCTCTTGAACTGCATAGTAGGTTATGCATAAAGAGAGGGAACACACCATCCACCCAATCCGACAGACTGGTGAGACACCGAACTGAGAGCCCTTCTCCTCGTCCCCAAAGCACGCTCGCACCTTGTGCACTGCGTCGTAGAGATCCGTGCCCATGTACTCTGTACGGCGCAGCCACGGGACCGCCGGCCGCGCCTTCGACCGTCCCGTCTTGGTCGTCTCTTCCTTCATCATGAGCACCTGTTCATCTCCCACCTCGAGCTTCCCGGGGGTCGCTGGCGCTGCAGGTTCGAGACCATAGACCAGCCCATTGAGTTCATCTCTTTCCTCTCTCTTGTGTCCAGTATACCACGACGCGCCGTATCGTACCTTCGTATTTCGCGGGGTCAATGAGGTCGACACTGAGGCCCAAGTTCGCTTCTTCGTGGATCTCGTACGTGTAGTCGGCTTCAAGCGTGTTGGGCTTGTACTTGATCAGCCTGTCGGTTGTTCCTATATTAGTGTTTTTCCACTATGCTAAACCACAGTTCCGTATGCATAACCGCACCGCTCGCTCTCGTGCGGGTACTTGAGGAACTTGGGGTCGAACGGCAGGTCCGGGAGCGCATTGCGGAACTCGAGCGTCGCGAGGAACTCCGACTGCTTGCCGAGCAGCGCCCGGCGCTTCGCTTGCGCGTGCGACTCGAGGATCATGCGCGTGTGGTCGCGGCGGGCACGCAGTTTGTCTTCTTTGTACTTGGCGATTTTCTTGCGTTCGAGCTCGTACGCCGCGCGCTCTTCTGCGCTCGCGTCGCTGCCTGGAGGCGCACGGCGGCGGCGCGCGTCATCGCGCTCTTTCTCGTGCGCGCGCGTGGCGGTAGCGCGGTCCTTCGCGTCCACAGCCTTCGCTGCATCCGCCTTCGCGACCTCCACCGCCATGGCTGTCGACTTTGTTCACCTTTGTGGGGAGACGAACCGGAACACTTTTTTAACCGCGCACTTTTGCGGTTGGCTCGCGTGGGCTTCTTTTTGTTATTCAAGTATAGTTGGTGGTGAATGTTGCAATTTGGTGTCGTAACGTGCTGTTAAGCTTAGTTTTGACTAGATAGATGGCTATAATTGGTTGAAACCAAGTGTGAACCGCCGTCTTGGCTCATCCCTCAGACGTCTCAGCGTCGCTCTCCACGTGCTGGTGTCGTCACCCTTTCGCGCGCCATTGAGAGTGTGCTGCTGCTGCTGCTCGTGTGTCGTCGTCCGCGAGCGCCCGCAGACGCCAACGCACTCGTCGTCGCCGCCTTTCAGATACCGCAAACAATGCTACACCATGTGCGCAAAGTCATCCTGCGGCACCCCGGCAAGCTCACTGCGTGGCTCGTCGCGTTCAGCTCCATGTACACGTACGCGCGCGTGCTCGTGCTCCACTACGTCCTCGGCGCGCTGCAGCACTGGATCCACCAGTACCCGAGCAACTTTCCGCTCGCATTCTTCCTCCCGTTCTTCTACGGTTCGCTCGCTGCGGCGTTCGTCGCTGCCGTCTACCACGACGTCGCCACGCTCGACGTGGGGCTCTGGAAGTACGCGCTCCCACTGCCGCTCACCCTCAGCAGCCGCCTTGGCCGCATCGTCGGCGTACCTGCGTACGCGTTCGTCATTGCGTCGATCGAAGCAGTCGCGTACTTTCGCAATCCGAGCCGAGAGAGCGACTTTCGCCGCCTCGCAGTCTACTTCCAAGGCCTCCGCGCGCACGCGTTTGTCGACGACGTGCTGGTAAAGAAGCTGCTCGTAGAGATCAAGGCGCACGCGTGGAGCGTCGAGAGCCAGTTCGTCAGCCAGACGACAGCTGCGTACGTGCGGTTGCCGCTTGAACTCCTGTGTGCGCTCCTTGTCTGCGGCATCTACAGTATCGCGATCTTCTGTAACGAGCCACGACACGGTACGTCCGTCTGTCGATGGTGATTGATTACGTAAACGATACGTACAAACTAGCGAAAAACGCGGTCGTGTTGACGAATTAGTCCTGTGACGTGTGCCATAGACGGCGACGAGCTCCGGGAAGCGACTCGGAACAACGACGTCGTGCGGATCCAGCGCATCCTCGCTCGCGGCGTGAACCCGAACACGCGGTCGGACGACGGCGCGACGCCGCTCCACATTTGCGCCCAGCAGGCGCTCGTGAGCCCGGCCAAGATGCTGCTCGAGAGCCGAGCCGACCCGAACGTCGCCGACCGGCTCGGGTTCACAGCGCTCCACTGGGCCGTGCAGATCCGGCGCGAAGAAACGTCGGCGTCGAACCGCCTCGAGATGATCCGGCTGCTCGTCCGGAACGGCGCTGACCCGCTCCAGGCCGACCCGAGTGGCGTCACACCGCTCTCAATTGCGTCCAAGAGGGAGAACGTGTCGTCGCTCGAAGTGCTCCACGAGTCGATGACGGCGCCCGCAGCGGCGGTGGTTGAAGACACGACGAGCTGACACGCGTGCACGCTTTCACTCCCTTACAGTGTCCTCTATTTGCACCCTTATCGCGTGTTGAAGCCTGTCACGTCCAGTTCGATCATCTGATGGGTGGATGACAGCCGCGTACGTTAGCCATTCTCGAAAGTACGTATCCCTCTCGCCAGCAGCCGCGTCCCCAGTCCCCACGTACCATTCGCAGCACGTCTCGGAGCTCCTCTTTCGACTCGTACATGGGCAGGTCGAGTCTGAAAGCGTTCCGACACCAGCAGTCCAATACCCACCGTGAGTCATCTTAACTATGAAGTCGCTCATGTCCACGACACCAACGCACCGGTTGAGACACGTGCTTGCGAACGGCAACACAGTGTACACGGTGGAAATCGCTTTCGTGAGCTGGATCGTGAAGAGCTGGAGCGCGCCGTCCATGCCTGTGAGGCCCTGGAAGCCTTCGGCCGGGACGCTGCTCGAGCCCGTGACGTACTGCAGCAAGCGCCCGCGCGCGTCTTGGTCGAACGCATCGACAATGTCCCAGAACCACTCGACCATCGCGAGCTCCTTTGGCATACACTCGCCCAGCATCCGTAGCTCAGTGTGCGCACGCCAGTCGGCGACGTCGATGACTGGGAGGCCCGACACGAGCACGTCGAGCTCCTTGTAGTCAAAGACGTGCAGCATGGGCTCGGGTACGACACTCCGGAGGCCCGCGAGCACGCACGCGAGCTCCTCCTGGACGCTCCCAAACAGGTAGAACTGCGCCACGAGGTCGACGTACACGCGCTTGTTGGTTTCGCTCAGCGCCACGTTCGCACCGTCGGGGATCAGCTCCACACCGTCGAGTGTAAAGTCCAGACCGAGGCTCGCGACGTCGTCAGTCGCGAGGATGTACTGGAGACTCGCGTGCACGGTCTCGTCCAAGAGCCGGACATCTGCGAGCGTGAACGGCGCTCCGAGCAGGTGTTTCAAGAGCGGGATCGACAAGCGGACGCTCAGCAAGAGCCCTTCCAAGAGGATCTTCCCGAGCACCTTCCCCACGAACCGGTACATCTACGCACAGACGAGTGAGTGTGAGAGTGTCACATCAACACCACAGCCAACGAATGAACCAAAGAACCAACCCACGCACCTCGAGTGTCTCTTGGCTCCGTGGAGTGGCGCCCGCCCGACGGATCCAGAGCCCACTGTGGGCGCTCGAGTGCGTGGGAGCAAAGAGGCCAAGAGGGGCGGCGAAGAGCTCGTCGCAGATGAGGTGGACCCACTCGCGGAGGATGCCGCCGCCGTCCACGCCCGGCTCCTCCATGAAGTCCACCCGCATGCGTCGTCGGAGCGTCGCTGTCGGCGCGGTGAGGAAGATCTCGAACGACTGCTGCAATAGGTGCTCTCGGTGGACGCCTGGACGGGATAGGACGATAAGAAGCGTCAGTACGTCCTAATGATGTCTCCATCGCTCTGTCCCTTGTACGCACGGATCGTGTGGTAGCCCTCGATGAGGGACGAGCTGAGCTTGAACGACTGCTGGTAGAACCACCGCGTCTTCTCATTGAACCGGAGCCCACTCACTCGCTGCCGACCAAGAAGACCGACCCTCAGTGCCAGCGAACACCACGCTGGCTGGTCCAGAGACAGAACTGACTGACGCACACACGCACCTGAATGGCCTTTGTGTACCCTCGTGCTGCGTACGCGACCTCGCCTGCCAACGCCGTCCGAGTCGTTAGCTCCTACGCCCATCCACTGACCCATTCATAACACACGAACGCACCCACTGGACGCCACTTGACGGCGGTTGGGACGCGGTCGTCACGAACGAACCCATGCGTGTCGACGCCCTGGCCACTGGCGTCGTCCACAGTGTGGAAGCGACCGCCGTGCGCCGACAGCTCGACTGACGACGACGACGAAGAAGAAGAAGACGACGACAACGGAGACGACAAGGCAGCGACGCGGGTCCGCCGGGCTTTCCGGCGCTCGTTCTTGAGAAGCACGCTCTCTTGGACGATGGTGCCCCGGAGCTTCCGGTTGCTGTGCACGTCGGCTGTTGTGAGGCGCACCCAGCGCACGACGCGGGGTCCAATGCACCGCTTCCACTCGTGGCGCTCGAACGCGACGCGCTGTCGTTCGCTGAGTCGGAGTCGGGGGCCAGTATTACGGACGTGTGGCGTCGCTAGTAAGCGGTAGTTGGAGCCAACGGGCGACCGCGCGCTGTCTTGTGGCTCGGAGGGCACGTCGACTTGGATGTCGACGTCTGTCCCAGTCAGTTAGTCAGTCAGTCCGTCAGTCAGTATAGAGAGAGCGTGACGACACTGTTGATACACTCCTTCCCTCCTCTCATACTGGACGCACCGTGGAGACTCGTCCCACACAGGATGCACTCGGGCTGCGCCATGTCGTTCGAGTGGTAGCACACTGAGCACGCGCAGCCGTGCTCTCTACATGAACGACAGCCAAGCCAAGCCAAGCCAAGCCACGCTCGTCAGTCTTTTAACCACACGACCACTCTCGCGAGCACGGGAGGGAGCACGGGAGGGAGGAGCGACGCACAAGCGCTTGACGAACGCGCGGTGGCGAGCGTAGCGCTCGGACCGCTTGCAGCAGTCCCAGCACGAGCGCCAGAGCAGTGCGAGCGCTACGAGCACGACGATGGCGCCAAAGCCGACGCCGAGGAGCATCTGCATCGAGTCGTGGTCGTTCCCGTCGCCGTATTGGCCAACCGCTGGTCCGTAGTAGCTCCCGTCTCGGTAGTAGTCGTAGCTGAGGGCGGCAGCGTCTGCACGCGATGGCATATGTAGGAGAAGGACCGTGAGTACTATCCGTGGCATGTCATGTATCAAACTGGGCGACGTACTCGTGGGCCGATTGCAGTCGTCTTCGCCCACGACGAGCTCGCTGCTTGCGCTCATACGGATCCCACACGCCACGACGGCGAGCGTCCACACACGTCGAGCAGCAGCAGCAGCAGAGCCCATGACGGACGGCGCTCAACGTGAGCGTGGCCGTTCGCGAATGCACGCGAGTGGCGTTGTGGTCGAGTGTGTCGCACGCTTCCTTCGTCAGTCTCAGTATTGACCGAAACAAAGGTTCGGTGGGAACGAGTACAGTCAGTGGATGGGATGGGTGGGAGCGGGTTGGAAATCATGGCACCGGCAGGCCCGTTTGATACAGTACCGGTAGTAGTACCGGTAGTACAACACCAGCGCGTGGCTTGTGTTGTGGCCATGGAGGGGAGCTGCCAAGCCTTGGATGGCGGGCGAGCAGCTGCAACCCCGCACCAGCGCGAGCGTGACGCCCCACGTCCATAATCACATCGCGCAAAAACAGTGTTGACGGTTGTGTGATTTTCCGAGTCAAATCATCAGAGAAGCTCCGTTTTGGCACAGCGCTCACTTTACTGTTCTCGTACCGGTACCATCCAAACGAACAGCTCCTCATACTCACTCAGGTTGTAGTCTTTCGTGCCACCGCTCACTTCAACCAACGAATGTTTGTAACTGCGACTTCTCGTATTCGATGATCACTTGGAGGACGCTGCTTTCCATTGAGCAGCTCTGTGTGTCCTCCACGTCCGTCGTTCGTTCCTCACTCTCTCGCGCCGTTTCTTCTTCTCCTTCTTCTGCAGCAGCTCGCTGGAGCCAGCGCCTCTCGACTTTCAATAGCACGACACGCACACACACAGCGTCGACCGCCCTCCTGGAAGAACGTCTCCGCCTCTCTCTCTCTCTCATTCGCTCAGTACGCCTGGCAGAACTTGCGCAGACTGTCCGTGCTCGCGAGCTCTGCGTTCGTCCGGATTGCGTCAACAAACGCTTGGAGCTGCACGCGTCGTGCGTTCAGCACGTGGTCGTTCAGCTCTTGCTGCACAAAGAGCACGGCGCCCGTCGAGAGGTGCGGCACCGTCGCTGCGAGCTTCTTCGTCTTGGCTTCGCGCTTCAGTGCGCGCTCGAGCTGCTTGAACTCGCTGAACGTCGCCGTCACGTCCCACATGATTACAGGGTTCATGTGCTTCTCACTGCTGCTGCTGGTTCGACTCCCACAGTCGACGCGCACCATGTAGAGGTCCTGCGGCTTCGTACTGCCAGCCAGGCGCTGGACGTGCGCTTTACCGACGCGGATGTTGGCGTTCAGCAGCGACAGCTGCACGCGGCGACGCGTCTCCCCTGGAACATTGTTGACAATCGGCGGTCCCCGCTTCAAGTGACTGAGCACGCGGCGACGGACCGACGGGATCTTGGATGCGACCGGAGCAGCTGTTGGGGAATGGGCCACCGCCTCTTTTCCGCTTCGTAGCGGCTTAGCGCTCAGCACGCCAGTCGTTGGCGCCAAGAGCCGAGTGGAGAGCAGCGGGAGCGTCGTTGGCGCCCCACTGGTGGTGGCTGTCGTGTTGATAGCTGTCGTCGTCAAAAGCACCGGCTCGGGCGTCCGCAGAATGAGCCGAGCAGGGCCTTGGGCGAGGACTGTGCACGACGAGAACGTGGCGAACGTGATAAGGCTCGAGACGACGCCGTCTGCGAGCACGGGCACCGCGAGGCTCGCGGCGTGGGTCGCGACCACGCACGCGCCGCACGCAGCAGTCGCTGTCATCATTTTACGCAGCATGTCGAGGGCGAGGTAGCAGAGTGCGTCTTCGAGGCCGTGGAGGCGCGACAGGCGGAAGCCGTGGAAGTGGAGCACGACGTTCGGGACGACTGCGTTTACTGCCATGGTTCAGGCTGTGGGTGTGGTGAGGAAGAATGGGTTGACGGCGACGAGAAAAGCCGGCGCTTGGGAGAGTTTAAGCTGCGGGCTGGAGCGCGAGGCGGAGACTGCGATCGTCGGCGCTGTTGGCTCTTTTTTCAGGTCCTGGGACGCTGCAGTTGTTGTGCTACTGGGTGCGACTGTGCTCCTCGTGTGCGGAAGAGAGTTCGCAAAAGTGCGGCTCTCGAAGAAGTGCAAAGGCGGCGGTGGTGGTGGTGGACCGGCGCCGAGCTGCTGGTCGAGCATCAAGCTTGGGAATGCCATGTGGCTGCGCATCCTCCTTCTGTGGGCCGGGTCTGAGCACTTCAAGTGGTGCTCTTGACTAGACATCATGTATGCACATGGATAGCGAGATTCGAATAGGACCCGGGTCGGCGGGTTTTGATTTTCGAACGTGTCCAATCTGAACCGACTTTCTCGACTGAATGGATCGGGATGCGCTTCTCCCGCAAAGACGGCTCGAAATTCCCAAGTCGAGCTGAGCTGCTTCGTGTAGCAATTCAACTCGTCGCCCACATTCGCCACTCGCGCTTTGCCTCCCACGAATGGAGGTCGCCGCTCCGCTCGAGCGAACACCTTTCCCACTTAACCTGCTCGTTGAATCCACATGCGAGCATGAGAACTGGTTCAACAACACACGAAGGAAAGAGCCCTGTGGGCTTATATTTATTTTGTCGGCCCGCCCATGTCCATCAATCGCATGAAACGAACCACCACACAACCGAGAGCGGTTGTTGCATTCGCAAGATGAAACAAACGGCGGGTGGATACAAAAGCGCAACGACACCTCTTGAGCCATTTCCTTCCTGCTTTCCTTCCTCACTTGAGCCGATGCGTCACTGCGTCCAGGAGCTGGTCAGTCAGGTGCATGTCGGCCGTGCGCACCGTGAGGTCCACGAAGCCCCCACTGCGGAGTTTGACGTGGATGAGCGCCACGTGCTCCGAGTTCACGAGCCGACAAGCCGCGATCGCCTCGTTCGCTAGAGAAAAAAACAAGAGAGAGAGTTTCAGTACGACAACACACAAGACACGCCAGGAACCGTCCACGTACTCGTCGGGATGGCTTCGACCGTGTGAACTGCAAACTGGTGCATGCGGCTCATAAAGTCGTCGAGCGTGCGGATGGAACTCGGTGCGACTTTGGCCTTCTTTTCACACGGACACGTGCCCCAGCGTGCGCCAAAGTCCTGGGTCGTAATCTGCCACGGCTCGAGCGCCTTCCCATTGTACTGGAACGACGCGAGCATCCCGCCGTTCGCGCTTCGCGACAAGTCTGCCGACACCAAACGACACTTGTCAGTCAGTATAGAACACTCCCGACGCACAAACGCGCATACAAACGCACCGTTCACGCTCGACGCGAGGCCCGACAGATTGAATGGGTCCAACGATATGGGCGACGACACTGTCATCACTGGCGCGGGCGCCGCCACTGGGACGGGCGCTGGCACTGGCGCGAGCGGCGCACTCATCCCGAACGGATCGACACCGACAGCCAACGCCTGGGGCGGATAACTGGGGCCCGTCGGCGCAGGCGAGTCAAAGATGTCGAGCAAGTCGACTTCTGCACGCGGCTGCACTGGCGCCACGTGCTGCTGTTGCGGAAAGTCCCCGCCGGTCGGTGCACTCGCGTCGGAACGAGCAGACGTGCGACGGGACGCAGCGGTCGTACGTGTCGTGCTCGTCCGACGGCTGCCAGCCAGCGTCCCACGCACACTGCCGTTCACGCGACGAGCGCCTGCGCCTGCGACTGGCGCTGGAGCGCCTGGGATGCCGCCAAAGATCGCAGACGCGAGCATCGCACGCTCGTCCACGTGACCACTGCTGCCGCTTTCGTCGTGGTCGTCATGGCCAACGTCGGCACCGCCAGGTGCGTACCCGCCAGACGCACCAAGTCCGCCGCCGCTGTGGTCGGGTGGCGCACCGTACGCGCTCGCAGGGCCTGGGTACCCGCTGTTTGGTGGATACGCGGCCTGTGGCGGTGGCGGTGCTCCACCGCCCATGCCCATGCCCATGCCGTACGGGTCAGGCGGACCGCCACCACCAACCATCGGGTCGCTGCTGTTCAGTCCCGTCGGCCCCCACACGTTCTTCACGCCGCGGTTGCCGTAGCCAGCGTCTTGTCCACCTGGACCGCCTGGCCACGCGCCGCCTGGTCCGCCTGGCGCTGGACCGCCCATGCCACTGCCTGGCGCAGCTCCCCACTGGTTCGTGAACGGCTTTGGCGCCGCGTCGTGCGCTGGGAGCTTCGTCGAGTACGGGATCTCGGGCTTTTTGTACGCTTCAAAGTTGAGTCGGTGGGCCGCTCCGCGCTGGCCGTCAAAGTCCTCGTCGTCCGAGTCCTCCGGCGGGTCGTACCGTGGCGCCCCCTGCGCGGCTGCCTTGTCGACAAACGCCGACAAGAACCCAAGGTTCGGGTCCACTTCAATGTCTTCGCAGCTCGCGTCTTCCGGGTACAACTCGCCCATGAGCGCCACGTTCGCAGTCACTGCGAGGTACTCAAAGCACCGCTGTTGCAAGTCCGTGCTCCTGCTCGTCTTGTACTTGTGCATGAGCGCATCGGCCGCTGGGAGCGTGTGGCCCATCTGCGCCGTGATCTTCGTCACGGCCGTGAGGACGTACCCCCGCGTCGTGTCTTCGTGCTCAAACGGCCGGTCCACGAGCTCGCAGAGCCGTTCGACAATCTCATCGAGCGCCATGGTCTCTGAGAGGTACCCGTACTCGCCGAGCACCCACGCCATCGTACACACCAGGATGTCGGGGAGCACTGGGCGCTCGAGGAGGTCCAAGTACGTGTCGACAGCGTCGCGACGGAGCTCCATGTCCTGCTCTTCGTCTTCACCACTGCCTTCGGCAATGAGCCGGAGCAGATTGTGCGCGACTTCCGGCCGCACGAGGTCCCCTCCGAGCTCAAACACGTTCGTCATCGTCTGGATGTACCACGCATTGCTCGGCGCGTACCGTTCAGCACACTGCGTGATGCGCGCGACGAGTTCTGTGCGGAGAAACACGTCCGACGCGTCCCGTAGGAACTGCGTGAGCTTGTCCGAGATGAACTCGACGTTCACTGGGTTCGTCATGCGGTAGAGCAGGTCGAGCGTCTTGCGCTTGAGCGTCTCGTCCGGGTCTTCCAAGCAATCAATGACCGCCATCTGGTGGGCCGCCGCGTACCGTGGGTGGTCCTTCACAATCGCCGCGAGGCCCGTGACACCGAGGTACTTGAGGTTGTGGTTGTCGCTGCTAATGAACCGCGAGATGCTCGCAGCCGCAGCGTCCAAGAGCGTACTGTTCGGGTAGATCGTCGTGACAGTCCGGACGCACTCATAGATGATTGCGTAGCCAACGTTGATACCGGTATCCGCCCGTCGCATGACGTCATGGAGGACTTCGTACATGCCTTCGCTCGTCTGCTGATCCGCTTGGCCGAGCAGCGCGAGGAGCTTCAAGAGCCGGATCTGGATCCACGGCGCAGGGATCCGGTGGTAATCAAACTCGCGTGGGAGCCGATGCTCCGTGATCTGCTTCAGAATGCTCACAAAGCTCGGAACGAGGTCTTTGTAGTCCCCTGGACTCACGAGCGCGAGGTCGTGGAGGATACAGAGCGCCGCGCCCATGACACTCGGGTCCCGGTCGCAGAGCGCACGGCGGAGCGCATCGCCCGTGTCGCTCACTGCGTCCGGGTTGAGCTGGTGGAAGCGGTGGACCGCCATCACCGCCTTCTTCCGCACAAGCTCCGCGTCGTGGCGCAAGAGATCGAGGATCATGGGCTGGACCGCTGGAATCATCTCGACGGTCACGAGTTTACACACCGCCATGAGCGCCGAGCAGACTTCGAGGTGGTTTGACGACTGAAGGTCGCGCTGGAGCTGATTAATAATCATAAAGCGGAACTCGTGGGTCGGCGAGAGCACGAGTGAGCACGTGAGGTACCCGACGCGTTTCTGCATCAAGTTGGTCGCCGCAGTCATCTCGACCGCTTTAATGTACCCGAACGACGCGTCGTGGCCGAGCATCTCGACGTACATGAGGCGGATGAGGAACTCTTTTTTCTTCTTGTTCACTTGTGAGCCGGCGCTCGACGACGTCGCGGTCACTTCGCTCAGCTTGCGCTTGAGCTGCGCGACTTCGTGGATGATGATGCGGTCTTCCTCTTGCTTCGACTTGCTCTCGCCAATCGACTTGACGAGCTCGAAGAACTCCTTCGAGAGGTGGCCGCCCGACATGGTAGCTGGCTTGTTGGCGGCAGCACGCGGTAGAGCGGGGGGAGGGGAAGGGAAGGAGGGTCGTCCGCTGTCGGCTTGCGGTGTTTTTGAGCTTTTGCGAGTGCACAAGATTTCGACACGTCAAAAGGGGGGATTTCAATACCGGTAATGTACCGGTAATACCGGTATGTGACTACAAAAGAGCAGCTCGCAAAACATCCAATGAGTGCTGGTGCAGAGCTGCGGGACGATGTCGTGCGGCGCTACGGCCCCGCGAAAGTCTTCGCGCCGCAGGTGCGCCTCGTCGCTTTGGTGCGCAAGCCGCACGTTCTGCTCATCCTATCTGTCCCTTCCCACTAACCAAAACACCAGGAGGACGACGACCAGGACGCGGTCATGACGGCGCTGAGCTTCCATCAGCAGGGCGACGTGTGCGTCGTCGCGCGCAGTGACGGCGTCATTTCAGTGCTCAACTGCCTCAGCGGCCTGTACGTAGCAGCGCCCACCTCGCGTGCGTGGATTGATTGACCTGGTACTAATAATGAACACCACCCAACGGCACGTACAGCACGACGAAGACGGTCCTGAGCAAGCGCTACGGCGTGGACCTCGTGCGCTTCACGCACCCAGCGGACTGTGTGCTCTTCTCGTCCAAGAACGACACGGGCGACTGTGCGTGGGGCTCTCGCTCTCTCTCTCTAGTGTCGCTCCCACTGTCTCTGTTCTCGTGGCTGATGGGATGCTGGTGTTGTCTAGACCGCATCCGATACCACTCGCTCTTTGACAACAAGTTCCTACGCTACTACAGCGGCCACAGCGCGAGGTACGCGACTCGTTACTGTCGACTAGGAGTGCAGTAAGAGCCTAACGAGGACGCGTAAACCTGCGACAGAGTGACGACGCTCATGCTGCACCCAACGGCCGACGAATTCCTCTCGTGCTCCGTGGACGGGACGATCCGGCTCTGGGACTTCCGCTCGTCTGAGTCGCGGGTTCGTCAGTCTCTCTCTCTCTCTCTCTCTAGGCCAGTTGGTGACTGACTGACGTGACTCTCTCTCTCTGTGTGTATGGCAGGCAGTCATCCGCGTCGACCACCAGCCCGTGACGAGCGTCTGTAGTGCGTACGACCAGGAAGGCGTCGTCTTTGGCGTGTACACGGACGACCACCTCGTGCGCATGTACGACGCGCGCAACTACCAGGACGGGCCGTTCGGCAAGTTCTCGCTCTACGACACGAGCATCCTCAGCGTCCTCGAACCGTACTTAGCGCGGGCGCAGGCGCCGAACCTGAACGCCAAGCAGCTCCACGCACTCGACATTAAGTTTAGTCCGGACGGGAACCAGCTGCTCGTGACCACGAACCGCGGCGTGTTTCTCCACCTCGACGCGTTCGAAGGCCACTTGCTGCACATGTTTACGGCCCACGAAGCCGATGCGCGGACCGAAGGCGTGAAGCTCGGAAGCGCGTACTCGGCCGACGGCGCGTACGTGACAACGGGGTCGGGCGACGGCCGGATCTTCATCTACCGCGCAGCGACCGGCGAGCTCGTGCACACGCTGCCACGAGGGCACGCGGGGCCCGTCGTCGAGCTCCAGTGGAGTCCCCAGCGCCACATGCTCGCGAGTATTGGTGCGAACACGACCGTGTTCTGGACCCCAGGCGTGCTGTAGATCCAGCAAGAGCGACGTGAGGGATGACAAGACACTGAATGCAATGGCAAAGGAGCGAACGCTGTAGTGTATCTCCCCAAGCCTCTGGTCGGCCGGTACGTGAGAGCGTGTGGGTTCGTTCTATTGCGTCGCGTGCAGCTCCTTGAGCTGCTTGAAGAAGTCGCGGAGCGCGTCTTTCGGCTCCTTGTTCGCGGGGATGTAGTGCCCGCCCGCGTGCAGGAACATCGTGGGGGCGACGAAGCCTGCGGCGAGCGCCTTGGAGCTCTCGGGGTCCACGACCGCGTCGGTCTCCCCAATCACATGCAGCGACGGGAGCTCGAGCCTGAGCGCCGCGTTGCCGTACGACGGGTCCCGCGCCTGTGGTGCTGCAACGAAGATCGCGAAGCGGAACGGCGCCGGCCAGTCGTCGGGCTTTTCGTCTGTAAAGAACGCATCCATCCGAAGTGAGCGACGGCTACGGCCATTCGTGCCTCCAACAGCGACCGCGGACTCGTTCGTCCGAGCACGTACGCTGGCGCTGGAGCGTGAGCGAGGCGATGGTGCCGCCTTGGCTAAAGCCAAAGACGCCGTCAAACGGGCCTTGCTCCCGGCAGATCGTCGCGATATACGCGATCGCTTCGTCGACCAGCGAGAGCGTAACTTTGCCCGAGTCAGCGTCGATGTGGAAGCCAAACCACGACAACTGCTGCTGTTGCTGCTCGCTCTCTGTCGGTGGCGCGTCGTCACGTGCTTCTGTCGCTACAGTCTCGCTAGAATCATAGACAACAAGAGTTTCGGTCAGCGACCGTGACACGACGGAAGGTACCGTAGGCATATCGACCGAGCGCCTCGCAGCCACACGCACACGCCGTCGCTCTGTGCGAACGGGTCGTTCTGGATCACGATAGGCGCGTCGACGCAGACTGTAGCGTGACAAAGTGTGAGCAATGGTGAGGCCGGGGACACACACACACACACGCATCAAGCAAGGGACTCGGTGCCAGTAGAAGACACCGCCTGCACATACCGAAGTCCACAGTGGACTTGAACGCTCGGCGGAACGCAGCGATGCGGGTGCGCAGTGTCTCGCCATTCTGCGCGAAGCCGTGCAAGCAGAGTACGCGGAGCTTGGCGGCGGTGGCCATCGCTTGAGACTCCAAGTGAAGGAGCGAGCGCTTGAGTGGTGCCACGCATGTCAAACCGACTCAGTTTTGCTGCTGCCACCAGCAGCTCCATTGTGATGGCGTATCTGTCACAACCCACATACGTCACTCCGTTCCTCACAGACTCAACAGTGTTGGAATCAGGATTGGTGTTCCGTTGTAGCTTGCAGTGACTGAAAATGTGCCACTCGCTGCAAGCTAATAGTGTAACAGCAGCTTGGTCTGAAAAACAAGAATTGCGTGTTTCCAACACGCTGACAAGCTCCGACCAAAGATCGCAGCCTTTATGACGAGCGGGTCTCACGCACTGCGCAGCACCGACAGCGAGCGCTGCGATGCAGTGCCGACGCGCCCAACGTTGCTCACGAACGCATTCCTGCAGGAGATCCTCGGTGGCGACACTGTTGTCTCGGGCTTCGAGTGGCAGGCGCTCGAGACCGGCGTGATCTCCGAGGTCGTCGCTGTGCGCGTGTTCGTCGAGAGCGCGAGTGGCGCGCGCGAACAGCAGCTCGTCGCCAAGTTTCTGCGCCCCGAGTTCCCGTTTGAGAGCATGTTTTTGGTCGAGTCGACGTTCTACGCAAGCTTTGGGCACGGCCGTAGCGGCGTACCGACCGTGCCGTTCGAGCTCGCGCGGCCAGTGTTCACATCCAACGTGCTCATTGTGCTCGAGCGCGTGCCCTCTATCGAGACGCACACGTGCCTACAAGGCTGTCCCGAGAGCCGCATCGCGACGCTTGTGACCAAGCTCGCGCAGTTCCATGCGCGGCTGTGGAGCCACGACTGCACCGGCTTGGCGGTGCCTGCAGGCATTGGCAGCAACTTGAGCGGCGAAGCGAAGAAAGAGAGGTTCCCAAGTCTCTGGACTGCGTACGTGGACGCCATTCCGCTCGAGCAGGACGACCGAGCCCGTCTCACGACGCTGTGCGCCTACTTGAGCGCCCATCCAGAGCTCCTGGAGCGCACGCACGCACTGGTCGACAGTGGTCCCCAGACGCTGATCCACGGCGACTACCACGTCGCGAACGTCCTCTTCCCACGCACGAGCGCATCGACAGACGAGCGCGTGTGGCTGCTGGACTGGGCGACGTGTGGGAAAGGGAACCCCATGCGCGACCTCGCGTTCTTCTTCATTGTGAGCGTGACCGAGCGCGACCGACGCGCCCACGAACAGCGCAGTCTCGCACTGTACTGCTCGACTGTGACCCGCGGATCAGCGGCTGCCGCTGCGCTGAGCCTTGCCGACTGGACGCACCAGTACAAAGTGTGCGCGCTGAACCAGTTTCTCATCCTCGTCGTGTACGACCACTTGAGCAAGCAGCTCGCAGCGAACGCCAAGACCGAGAAGCTCCGGAGCGAACTGGACGCACACTTTCGCAGTGTGAACCTGCGCGCGTGCCTCTCAGTCCTTGACAACCTGAGCGGCGGCGTCGCAGACGTGGAGGCGCTGCTCAAGTGAGCGAGTGGGTGTCTTGAGAACGATGTGATCGGAAACATATATAGCCATAGAGAAGAAAGCAAGTTTTTTCCCATTTTGGCGGGAAAAAACGTGCTTTCTTCTCTATCATTTTGTGGCACAATGCCGATTTGTGCCATTTTGTGGCACAATCGGTTTGGCGCTCTTCCACTCAAGTCGTCTGCTCGGGTCTTCGAAGAAGGTTCACTCCATCGTCCTCTCGGACTGTCGGTCGCGCCCACGTTCACACACCACTGCCACTGAACGATGGCCAAGTCGATCCCCAAGCCGAATCCGCTCGTAGATGGCGTCCTCATGCTCATCTTCGCGACGGAGCTCGTGGTCATTGGGAGCACGCTCCTCGACACGGACCGCGACATGCTCGCGTACTTGCTCGCGCTCATCGTGGTCGTGGCCATCGCGGTCGCGGTCACCAAGTTTGTGTTTGCGACTGTCGGCGGGTGGTTCTCGCGCACGTTCTTGCAGCACCTCGGCGACCCGCTCAAGAAAGCCGTGACGATGAAGAAGTGGTGCGACCAGTCGTGGCAGCTCGTCATCCACGTGAGCATGACGATCTTTGAGCTCATCGTGCTCGCAGACGAGACGTGGTGGCACGACACCACCTCGCGTACGTTGGCTGCAGTGTTGTCTATAGATTGTGTGTATGGGGGTGGTCTGTGTGCTGACGTGGAGGGGAATGAATGAATGGATGGTTGCTTGGATGCGAACGTGTAGTGTGGAACCAGGGCACAGCGACCGGCGTGTTCCCCGAGCACAGGTTCCTCACGAAGCTGCTGTACATCACTCAGCTGGTGCGTCGTGCGCGTCCTCCCTCCCTCTGTCTGCGTCCGTGCTCGCCGTCTGTCTCACACTCGACCGTCGCTTGGCCTGGCTGGTGTGTTGTGTGCTCACTCTTTCTGTGAAGGCGATTTGGATCTACACGGCGTTTTCGTGCAAGTTTTTGGAAGAAATCCGGAAAGACTACTTTGTGATGATGACGCACCACGTTGTGACGATTGCGCTCGTGACATGGTCGTACCGCATCGGGTTCCTCCCCGTCGGCGTCATTGTGCTCCTTCTTCACGACCTCTCCGACATCCCACTCGACATGCTCAAGATGGCCAACTACCTCAAGATGGAAGGCCTCCGCGGCTTCTTTGTGAGCGAGACGATGTTCGTCATTGTCTTTGCTGGCTGGATCTACCTCCGCATCTACACGTACCCCACGAAGCTCCTGTACACGACGCTCGTGGAGAACCGAGAGGCGTCCATGACGATGGAAGACGCGCACGACTGGACGAACCTGTTTCCGAACCCAGGGCCGCCGTCGTGGCTCTTCTTCAACGTGCTCCTCGTGACGCTCTACTGCCTCCACATTTGGTGGGGCCTCCTGCTCGTGCGCGTGGCGGTCGGGACGTTGACGAAAGGCGCGCATGAGACGGGGAAAGCCGAGTACGAAGGCGCGTCGTCCGACTCGGAGCAAGAGACGACGAAGGACGACTGAGGAGTAAGGCGAGGAGAGGGAGGTGGCGTCTGTAGTGTGGACTGGAACCAGAGCGGTGCGAGTCTTTGAGAGCTCTGCGCTGCTCTTCGTCACCTGCTGTGTCGAGGACGCTAGCTACAACCTACTGTACAGACACTGTTACAAAAGAGCGGTTTGCCTTCCATGTGACGTGTGTGAATTGTGTGTACCACGAATGATAAGCTGTATGATAGTGTGCAATAACTGTCAAATCGCATACCTGCCAATCGAGGACGGCAGACCAGCACTTGCACTGTCTGTCCCCACTCGCACTCGAGCACTCGGACGCCACCAGGACGCCACTAGGACGCC
>JAASGD010000477.1:0-21809 GCA_023334115.1 Globisporangium megalacanthum
GGACCTGTACATGATCTCCACCACGGACTTTTTCTTCCCGTCCGTCGAGGATCCCTATGTGCAGGTATCATGACACATTGATTGGTACTTGTGACGACGTTCGTGCTGGTGGTTTGTAACTGTGTTACTTTTGTGCTGATACCAAACTGCTGTGATTTCATATGGCCAGGGCAAGATTGCGTGTGCGAACGTGCTCTCCGACGTGTACGCGATGGGGGTGACGGAGGTCGACACGATGCTCATGATCCTCGGAGTATGCCGCGACATGAGCGAGACCGAGCGCGGCGTCGTCACGACGCAGATGATCCGCGGCTTCAACGACCTCGCGCGCCAAGCACAGACGAAAGTTTTATCGCTCAACGGATAAAAGGCGCTCCTTGTGCGCTGCCTCCCTCTGGAGAGCGATGTTCTTACGAATGCAACGTCTGGGCTTAGAGCAGACTCTCTCCGCCACGCGCATGGTGACGTCACTGCTTCTGCACTTGACCGCTTACTTATGAGAGCCGCAAGCAGAAGCGCTGAGTCAATGCACCAGATATATGGCGAGTGCATGCTACGAGCGACGCGATGCCAATAGTGAGAAAGTGCGTCGCCGCTCCGAGGTTCTTGAAGCACTGAGCTCCGCTTCCAGTCAGTGACGATCGAGCGCGCGAAAGAGCACTGACATGCGCGCCAACAGACATGGACCCGCTGCCTCCTCAGCTGGCAGTAACCTACAAGAGTCGCGCGAACTGGCTGCGCAGAACATTCTGCGCGTGGAGCGCACTGCCGCGCGACAGGCAGAGCTGGCGAGAGGAGAAGCCCGAGCGCACGCGCTGGACGCTTGGTAGTACATCTGCGTGATGCGTGGTTACGTAATTGGAGGCGTTCAGGTGTGTTCACCACGAGCTATGTAGCAACCTGTCGACGAGAAGCGGGCGCGAGAGAGCGCAGGCCATTCACGACGAGGCGGACGCGCACGACGCGATGACGAGTGCCGACGGCGCAGTCGTAGCGGCAGCAGAAGCGGAGGTAGCAGCAGTGGCGGCGATGACGCGCCAGGCGAATGACGAGTGGATGTCGCTCTACGTCCAAGCTGCTCGCTCGCTCGCACGCCACGAGGTCGCCTTGGTACGGGCGACCTCGCGGGCCTCGGCGCAGATGGCGCGGACTTCGGCAGTGAAAGCTGCAGAGGCGGAGCTCTGGGCGATGATCAACGCTGGCGAAGAGCACGAGAACGACCGCCCGGTGCAACGCGAACCGCACCAACCGCACAAGTAGCGGCGCGTTTGAAGCCAACACTTCTGGTGTTCTGGTTTGTTACCAGAAGTACACGACAAGTTCGTAGTTCCACGTTCGGAATGAGTTCTGTGACTTCTACAGTACTAGTAGTACGTAACTACAGTACAGTAGCGAGTCCCATATAACGACAGAAGGACAAACAACTGGATCTTTGCATGCATGCATTCAATTCTCGTGTGTCTGGTGCTCTCTCGCCTTTGGATGCCGTTGGGGTCCACAGGTCCGCAGATCGGTCAGTCGGTCGGTCCCCTACCCACTCGCTTACGTCGTGAACTTGTAGGCGCACTCGATGAAGCGCTCGCACGTAATCATCCCTTCGCCCGACTTGGAGAGGTCCTCCTTCGCCATCTCTGCGATCAAGAGGAGCTTCTTCACCGAGATGGGCTGGGTCGCCATCAGCTGCAGGATCTGCGCCTTCTCCCGCTCGTCCACCGGCAGGTTCGTGTGCGTCAGCACAGCGTCGAGCTCGGCCGTCGTGCGCAGCTGCGGCACTTCGAGCGCCAGGTCGAAGCCGTCCGCCAGCTCGAGCGCGCGCATCGCGTCCATGTTGGACGTGATCCCAATTACCACGAGCTTGCGGTCTGGGAACGGCACGGGGTTGCGGATCAGCACCATGAGCGCCTGGAGCACGAGGTTCGAAAAGCGAGGGCCAAGCCCTAGCGACCACAGCGCGTGTGTCCGTCAGTACACCACCACCCACATTCGATAGAGAAGCAACGCTGTAATCAGCACTGAACCAAACCGAACTGAACCAAACGCACCCACGTAGTCGATGAGGCGCTCAATGTCGTCGAGGATGATGATGCTCAAGGGCGAGCGGTACGCCTCCTCGAACACCGTGTTGATGTACGAGCACTTGGCGTTCTCTGCACGCGCAATGAGCTCGGACGCGCGGATGAGGCGCACGAGCGGGAACTCGCTCGCCACTGCGCAGTACGTCGCGAGCGCCGTCTTGCCGGCCCCGCGCTCGCCGTGGAGCAGCACCGACATGAGCGGCGTCTTGTCGTTCAGCCGCACCTGGTCCACCACGCGCTCGAGCGCGTCCTTGACGTCCGTGAACGCCTTACCGAACGGGACCACACCGTTCTTGTAGTGCAGCGCGAGCTGGTCACTCGGCGCGCCAAACTTGGGCTTCACTTCCTCGAGCGCCATCGCAAAGTCCGCCATCATGATCTGGGGCTTGAAGTTTGCGATCGCCTGGAACGTCTTGCCGTCTGTGCCGCGGGAGAGCGCGTGTGCGTTCGCAGCCCGCACGAGGCCTTCGATCTCGGCGCCAGAGAAGTTCTTGGTGCGTTGCGCGAGGTTGCGGTAGTCCGGGTCGTTGTTCACAGGCTTGTGTGGGTCGAGGCAGTGATCCAGGTCCGCGAGGACCTCCGGGTGCAGCGTCCCGTGCTTGCGCGCGAGGTCCGTGTGGATCTTGAAGATCTGCGCTCGCCCGTACTCGTTCGGGAGGTTGATTTCGATCTGCACTTCAAGGCGTCCAGGCCGCACGAGCGCTTCATCGAGCATGTCCTGGACAGTAGTAGCGTGTGTCAGTCAACAAGGGTGCCGTCCACCCCCTCTTCCTCCTCATCAGCGTCAAGAGGGAGAGAGAGAGCCAAGAGAGAGAAGCACACTCGCACCTTCCGGTTCGTCATGCCGATCACGAGCACGTTATTGAGGCTGTCGACGCCGTCGATCTGCGTCAGCAGCTGGTTCACGACGCTGTCGTTCACACCCGTGCTGTCGCGACTCGAGCCGCGGGACTTGCAGATCGCGTCGATCTCGTCAAAGATGATAATGTGCACGTCGCTCTCGTCGCCCAGCTCCTGTTGGTCCGTGCGCGCGTCCGCAAAGAGGTCGCGGATCTTGCGCTCCGACTCGCCCACGAACTTGTCGAGGATCTCGGGCCCGTTCACGACCTTGGGCTCCTTCGCCGTGAGCGCCTGGGAGATCTTGCGCGCAATGAGCGTCTTGCCGCACCCGGGCGGGCCGTACAGGAGCCTCCCGCGCACGTGTTTGATCCCGAGCTGGGCGATCACGTCCGTGGGGAAGAGCCGGGACGCGAACGCGCGCCGAAAGATGTCGTTGAACTCTTTGTCGAGCCCGCCAATGCCGAGCTTGGAGAAGTCAAAATCCGGCTTGAACACGCTCCGCGTCTGGCCGGCCGACTGGTTCGCGAGCCGCACGGGCGCGTCTTTGCCCTTGGAGAAGTTCACGAGCGCGCCTTTCACAAACAGCCCCACTGTCGGCGCAAACGAGCCAGCTGACGACGGCCCAGACGACGGCCCAGACGCCTCAGTGTCGACCATGTCGGCGCTCACGCACTGGAGACGCAACGGGATGCCGTCGTAGTTGACTGCGAGGAGCTGGCCGACTGCGAACGCCTGGCCCGTGTACTCCTGCTCGAACGCGGCCTTGAGCAGGCTGCAGTCCACGACGCGCACGTCCGTCTGCGCGCGCGTGAGGACCTGCTGGATCTCAAAGCCCACGGCGCCGAGCACACGGCGGGGCGTCGGCGGCACGTACGGCGAGAGCTGGCACGCCTGGCCCATGGGGAGCCCGGCGCACATGCGCTGGAGGTTGCCGACCGCCACCGAGCCGCGCGGCACCTGCTTCTGCGGCTTGGCCGCGAACACGAACTTGCGGTTGAGCCAGACGTTGAGCCCGCGTTCGCGCAGCTCCTCTTTGTTGGTCACGCCCGCTGGCGTCTGCTGCACAAGCGCCATGAAGTCGTCCAGGTGCACGTACACGCAGTTTGTGAAGGCGAGCGAGTTGGACGGCAGGGACGCCACCGCCATCTCGAACGCCATGGTGTCGACGACACGGAACGAGCGTGTCGAGAGGGGGGAGGGGTGACGAGCTAACGAGCTCAAGAGAAGCTCCAATCTGAAATGCGTTACGGTACTTCAGTGCAAACAAGGCAGTTTCTGGATTTTGTCACTATGGGATTGTACGCTTTGTGCCGGGACAGCACCACCATGACCTCGACCAAGTAACAAATCAACACGATCCAGTGTTGCAATTAATTGCCTCTGCCTCCTCCAACAACCACCCTCAGCTTCTCAACAGTCGACTCGCCAAACCAAAGCCAAAGCCGTTCTTCTACTCCGACGCCGACAGCCCCTTGCTGGCCAGGAACGCGTCCTGGCTCGGCTCGCGACCGAGGAATTCGCGGAGCTGCTCACTTGCGTCGAGCGACCCGCCGCGCGACAGAATGAGCTCACGGTACGCGAGCCCCGTCGTCGGGTTCATGAGCCCCTCTTTCTTGAAGCGCGAGACGAACATGTCCATCGAGAAGACCTCGCTCCACATGTAGCCGTAGTACTGGGCGTCGTAGCCGCCCGCGAGGTGGCCGAACGACGCCGCAAAGTTCGTCCCGGGGGTCATGTCGATCAGCATGATCTCGCTCTGGAGCTGTTTCAGCACCTGCGCCGTGTCCGACTTGGCGCGCGAGTGGATCGTCTGGTCGAACGTCGCGAAGAGCAGCTGGCGCTTGTTCATGAGCCCCGCGTTCGCGTTTTTGGTCGAGATCAGGCGCTCGATAAGCTCGTCCGACAGTTTCTGTAGTGCCACCACAAAGTCACAGAAAGAGTGCACACGATTGATAGAGTTCGGATGAAAGATCACAGAAAGGGTGAATGTCACAAATAAACAAAAAACATCACAGAAAAAGTCCATGTCACAAACGCGTTGAAATCACAGAAAGACTGCAGCTGTGTAGTGCATCCTCCAGTGGACAAACCAACGCACCTCTTTCGTCACGTAGTGCGACGACAGCCGCTGGAGCGGCTCCTTCTGCCAGCACCAGTTCTCCAGCATCTGGCTCGGCGCCTCGACAAAGTCGCGCTCGACGCGCGTGCCAGCAAAGCGCGGGATGTCGGCTTCCGAGCACAGACAGTGCATCACGTGGCCGAACTCGTGGAAGTACGTCACAACCTCATTGTGGTCCAACAGCGACGGCTTCGTCTTGGTAGGCGCATTGAAGTTCGCGACCATAGCGGCAGCAGGGAGCTACGAACGAGAACGAGCAAGCGAACCACCCAATCAACCGACGCTACTATCGAAAGTCAACATTGTCGTGACGAACGGGCGAACGTAACGTACCTCGCGGACGTTCGTTGACGTGAGACACGACTGCTGCAGCGTGAAGCACGCTGCGTGGCCGTACTTGCCCTGGCGCGGGAAGAGGTCGAGGTAGAAGTGGCCAACGAGGCGGCCAGCACGACTCGGACGGGCGTCGTAGACTGCGAACATGCGCACGTCTGCGTGCCACACGTGCGGCTTGGCGACCTCGACAAAGCGCAGGCCCAGGAGCTCTTGGTACATCGCCAGCAGCTCGTCGGTCACGTGGCCGAGCGGGAAGTACGCGCGCACTTTCTCCGAGTCGATCGCGCAGTGCTGCTTCACGTACTGGTCCATGTAGAAGCGGAAGTCCCACATGTTGATCTTGCCGTCAAACTTGGCGTCACTGCTCTCGCAGTCGCGCTCCTTGAGCTTCAGGAGCAGGTCCAAGTCACGTTTCGCCAGCGGCGTGAGCTTGTTGTCGAGGTCCGACAGGAACGTCTTGACGTTTTCAGGGCTCTTCGCCATACTGTGTGTTTCCACCCAAAGATTATGAGTGATTTGTACAAACCACCTCACAAAGACTGCAGAAACTCTCCCCATCATACAAATAACCGCACCGCTGCTCGAGCACATACGACGCGTGGTTCTCGTAGCCGAGTGCGGTCGCGACGCTGTGGCGCAGCTCCAGCATCTCCTCGAGCACCGCAACGTTCTTGTCGATGCAGCGGCGGTTGAACGCCACTTCCACGGCCTTGCGCGTCAGCGGCACCGTGCACGTGTTGAGGATCGGGAACACTGTCGGGTACGACAGCGCGACCTTGAGTTTCCCGTCCGGTCCCTTCTCGAGGCCGCTGACAAAGTCCGCACTGAGGCCCTTGAGCTCCTCGGCCGAGAAGCTCAGCTCCGTCGTCTCCTCCGTCAAGTTCATCTGGTACTGGAGCGAGAGCTTCGAGAGCTTCTGCTTCCACGTCTGCACCTGCTGCTGCGTGGCGTCGTCGAGCTTGAGGCCGTTGCGCTCAAAGTCTTGGACGACTTTGCTCACGTAGCGCTGCTGCACAGGCGACAGCTTCTGCTTGGCGCATAGAGAAAGAGAAAGCGACACAGCCACCCGAGTGTCAGCCGGCATCTCGCAAGCACTCAGCCAGCACACATCCAGCGGTCTCCATCAGGCACCTTGAACGCTCCAGTCGACGCGAACGCGAGCAGCGCCTTGTACACGTCCGCACGCATGCCGCGCTTGACGGAGAAGTCCGTGATCGCCTCGTCCGCCTTGTTGCACGCGTCGCGAATCTCCTTCACGGCCGACACGTGGCCGAGGAACGTGACATTCGTCACGCGGCTGAGCATCTCGCAGTCGAGGTCGATGAGCTTCTGGGCCGTGTTCGCAAAGCTCGCGGCGGTAGCAGAAGCGGCTGCGACCTCGTCGTCCACCTGCTGCATGCGCGCAATGATGTGCACGGTCTCGGCCTCGATCTCGGCCACGCTCAGGTCGAAGCGGAGGCCCGTGAGCTGCTTGCGTTGCGTCACGAGGCGCTTGCGCTGCTGGCTACGGGCCCACACGCCGAGCCCCGCGAGGGCGGCGACGCACGCGACGGCGACGAGCGCGGTCGTTTTCTTCTGCTCGCTCGATGCAGCAGCGGCCATTGAATCGTGGATCGGAGCTCCAGGTGGTGGTGGTGGTGCTTGGGAGGGCGGCGCTTCTTTGATTGTGAGTGGCGTGTTTTGAGAGGCGAGAAGTGTGCGGTGGCTAACTTTCCTGCATTTATCAATGTATTTGTATTGAATTGCGGAAACTGTGTACCCTGTCCAAATTGATCCCGTCAACACTCAGATCGCAAAATGGAATGACAAGGAGGATGGAGATGGATGGATGGACAGGTCTGGCTTCCCTGTCCTGCTTGGCTGCTCCTTTCTCCCCTGGAAGCAGCCGCGTTCTCTGCTACGCACACGCGGCTTACAGCTTGGCCGCGGCCTCCTGGTCAATGTACCAGTACACGACGCCATGCGTGGGCTTCACATCAGCTGCTGGCAGTGGCGGGTCACGAGTCTCCCGGCCGAGCATGTGGGGCATGAGCTCCGCTTTGCCAGCGCCAGTGGCCACGAACGCGACCTGCAGCACCCACAACCCCAAGCGTTAAGTACAGTGGACACAGTAGCCCACCCACGCTTCTCCAAGCGCTGCTGACGTACGTGCTCGGCATTGTTCACCACTGGGTACGTGAGCGTAATGCGCTGCGGCGGTGGCTTGGGCGAGTCGTGAATGGACGCGACGAAGAGCGTGCGCTCCTGGAGCAGCTTGTGGCCTGGGAAGAGCGAGCACGTGTGGCCGTCCGGCCCCATGCCGAGCAGAATCAGATCGAAGCGCGGAAGCTGAGAACGAACAACCGAAAGCCATCGTCAGTCGCAAGCGTTTGCGTCTCCGTCTTGTTGCTTCACCCACGTCAAAAGGGGAACGTGTCGCACCTCATTGCCCCAAATGGTCGCCAGCTTCGCTGTGTAGTCCACAGCTGCCGCCTCGGGACTCAGCGACGCGTCGATCGCGTGGATCTGAGCCGCAGGAATCGCCACCTGGAAGACAAACGCGCGTCAGAACAGCCGCCCCTTTTCCCCATTCGTTCACTCTCGAGTACGTAGCCACATCACCACCACAAGAGCCAGTGAAAGTAACGCACGTGGTCAAAGAGCGCCTCTTTGCACGCCTTGTAGTTGCTGTCGTCGTGCTCGAGCGGCACACAGCGCTCGTCAGCGAAAAACACGTGCCATTTGGCGTAGTCCACGTCGCCTTGGAGCGCCGAGAGCCCCTTGTTGAGGATCTGCACGCCACAAGAGATTATGAGTGGCGTAACGCCATCTCAATATCCAAGACGCGTGGACAGACGCACCTTCGGCAGCGAGCCGCCCGAGAGCGCGAGCGTGAAGCGGCCACGAGCCGCAATGGATTCCTGGCTCACGCGCAGCACGAGCTCACCGACAGCGGCGCCGACGTCATCGGGTGTGGGGCGTACGACCGCAACCATCTCACTTGTTGTTCGAGGAGGAGGCAATGCGATTCTGAGCATGATCAGGAGTTTGAACAGCGCTTTGCGAGTCATGGAGCAATTCCTTTTTTGAGTATGCCATTGACTTAAGTAGTGCGAATCAATCCAACAGATACATAAAACGTCCTTGATCGCAAAGTGCAGTAAACACGAGCCGGAACGCTTCATTTAATTACGACTCTACGTGTCACAATGGAGCCATGTGTGGCGCTCGTCGATGTCGTGCGTGACGACTTCCGGCGCGCGTTCTTCCTCGAGGCGCTGGACGGCGAGCGCTCGGCGCTGGAGCTGCGCCTCGCCTTCCTGAGCCACACCCGCACATTCGCAGCGCTCGCCGGCCGTCCGTCGCTGCTACTTAACGCCGTGCGAGTCATGAACTAGCGTAGCTTCTGGATGTGTGTGTGCTGTCGTTACGCAATTCGCCCGAGCCTCTCACAGCAGCTGTCGTCGCCCTCTGCAGGCGCGAGAGATCGTGCAAATGTACCTGCGTGATGACCTAGCGCCGCTCCTGGGCGACAATGCGCCGCCACGCGTGCAGCAGCTCGCAGCGCGTGTGACACACAACGTCGCGAGCGAGCGGAGCCCCAGTGCGCTGTTCGCAGGGCTCGAAGCGCACGTGCGGCAGCAACTCGCTCACGACGCGTTCCCGCGGTTTGTAGCCAGCGCCCACTACCAGCGGCTCTGCGACGCTCTGCGCGACCGACGCGAGCTGCCGCTTGGCGAAGTGCTCGTGAGTCGCGAGCGCACGCGGTTCCTCGAGCGCCACTTGCGCGCCCGCGAGCCGGACGCAGTGGGCAACCTGCGCTTCTGGGTGGACGTCCAGACCGCCTTCTTGCCGCTCCTTCAGACCCCCACAGTCGTCTCGGTCGCGCTCTTTGAACAGATCCAAGCGGCCGTGCGGCGGATCTACAATACGTACTTAACCGGAGACGCCACGAGCGCCGCGACGCTGCTCTCGGACGAGCTACGCAAAGACACGCTCAAGCGCATTATGGTGCTGCAAGGCGAGCCGTTCTCTCCGCCCCGGTACGCCGGGCTCTTCCGGCGAGCGCAAGAGAAGGTCTGGGAGTGGCTCCAAGCGGACGTGTACCCGTCGTTTCGCCAGTCGCCGCTCTACGTGCGACTCGTAGTCGAGATCGAGAACCTCGAGTCCGACCGGCAGCTCCGCCGCCTTAGTGAGCAAGTGCGTGCGCGCACTGGCGGTCTCGCAGCGAAGCAGACGAGGCGGGGCGACGCCAAGACCAGCGCAGTCGTCGTGCCTGTCGTGCCAGGGCTGCTTGGGCCGCCGACAGCGCGGACGCTCGCGTGGCTTCGAGCGCACGTGAAGCCTGTGGACGCGAGCGCGTTCGAGCGAGAGATCGTGGGGTTTGAGGCTGCTGATGACGACGACGCGGCCGACTGCGCACACTGGCGACAGCGCACGAGTGCGTTCTTCCACTCGGTTCGCGAGAGCGGCACTGCGACAGATGCGACTCTCCCGTTAAGTGCGACTGGCGTTCGGGTTGGCGCTCGCTACGACCTCGTTTGTAGGAGCGGGAAGGCGACGTCGACATTGACGACCCACTTGGTGCGTCCAGTGAGTAATGGATCGGATGGATGGAAGGGGCTGAGGCTCATGGACGACGTGGTGGACGCGTGCTTCTGATCGCAGACGTACTGCTGGAGCCAGCTGACGGTGCAGGCACTGTCCGCAGTCCTCTCGCCATCGCACCGGACGCAGCAGCTGGGTCAGTGGCAATCTCCCTCTCTCTCCCTCCTCTCTCAGTTACTCTCCCTAGTGGTCGCTCACTGCCTTCCCTCTCTGTGTTGTCTCTACTGGTGGTGGTGGGTGATCTACGACAACAACACCAGCACCCAAGCCCACGCTCCACGAGTTCCTCTTTCCAAGTATGTGCCAAGCCGACGGCGCAGCTGAAGAGGAGGACGAGTGGAGCTACGGCGTGTGCCTCACCCGATGGCACGTACTGGCCTCTCAGTCGCAGTCGCTCGAGTCGGTCCAACCAAGCGCGCCTTCCGCAGCCACAGCGGACAGCAGCAGCTTCGCGTTCGACTCGCCGAGTGAGAGTCGTGCGCTGGTGTTTGTCCCCAGCTTCGTCAGTGTGACGTCCTCGCGACTAGCGGATCGACCGCAGCTTCGCGAACTCGTCCGGCTCTTGGCAGTAGAAGATCCGGTCAGTGTGAACTCTTTGAACTAGGGAGGAAGGATGGATGTGTGGGTCTTGACATCTTCCTGACGTTCTTATGGGCTCTGTCGTGGCTGTGCGTCGCCTCAGGAAACCCTCACGCGAGATCGGCTGAAGGAGCTCTTGGAGACTGTCGAGAGCTCGGTGAAGACGGCCAAGCCTGCGACCACCAAGCTCAGCGCCAAGTACAGCGGCTTCTACCTCTGCGACCAGCTGCGCACGAGCGCATTGCCGCTTCACTGGGTCTTTAAGGAGCTCAGCACACAGGTGCGTGCAGACGTAGCAACTCAGCCAAGGAGAACGAACGCCTACTGACTGTCAGTGGTCGGCCTCCGCGTCTCAGACCATCACGAGCGTGCTGGCGCTGCTGCTCGTCGAGCGGTCCGTGATGCTGGTGTCGGAACGCCGGTCAGCACTCCTGCTGGTCGGCCACGCGCTCAAGGAGCTGCTGCTGCCGTTCGAGTGGACGGTGCGTCTCCTCTGCTGCTGCGTGGGCTTGCGGCCGACGCCATTCGTTTCAAGAGCTCTCACCTTCGTGTCGTGTGTTCGTTTGCCGTCAGCACTTCTTCTTGCCCTTCTGTCCAGTCGACACTGCCAACGCGCTCTCGAGCGACGGCCTCTTCTCGACGAGCACCTCGCCGTTCCTCGTCGGCTTTGAAGGCGCGCTCGCGTACCAGAAGCAGTCGGACACGAGTGCGGAGCAGCGGCACCGCATCCGTTGAGTACCGTGGGTTGAGACGAGTGAGCGAGGGGAGTGGGAGGCCAACCAGGCTAGTGTCTGACGCCCCTCTTCTCTCTCTCTCTCTCTCTCTCTCTCGTAGGAAACAGCATCTACAACACGCACAAAGTGACGCTGCAGCTGACGCCTCCGGCGTCTTCGAGCGCTGCTCCTCCTCCTCCTCCTCTTCCAGGCACCGCTGCTCTCTACGCCCGCACGCTCTTCCAGTCCCACGCTGCCGTGCTCGACGTCGACAACGACGACCTGTACCTCCCAGGCAAGACAGACGTCCCCGAGTTCCCACGTACGTTCCTTCCTGCTTCCAGCTTCGTAGGTGGAGGACGGAAGAGAGCGTGAGAAAGAGACGCTGATGGTCGTGGGTGTACGATGCTCCCAGAGGCGCTGGTTCGGAGCCTCGAAGCCAACGTGAAGGAAGTGCTCGCACGACGGCAGCTCACAGACGCCGATTCGCAGCTCTTTCAGCCGCTGAGGACGCCGTCGGCCTTTGCGGACGACATGCTGCTGCTGGTGGGAGACGTCCAAGACGACGCTGATACTGACGATACGACGGTGGAGCGAGGCGTGCAGCTGGCGTTCCTGCGCTTCCTCGAGTCGCTCTTTGGCGACGTCGTCTTCCACGTGTGCTCTGTGAACGAGGAGCTCGAGGCCGACGAGAGCCGCGAGCATCGTCGTCAGCCGCAGCCGTGTGGAGCCACCGAGAGCGTGTGTCTCGTGTTTGAGATCGACGCGTTCCTGGATGCGCACATTGTCCTGGGCTGTCGCGAGTTCTTTCGCCAGTGTTTCCAGTCTGAGGTGCGTGCGTTGGTACCTACTCTCTTCCCCCTTCCTCACTCCTCCTGTCACGTGACGACACTTCACCATACTGACGCTTTCCCCACTTCCATTGCCGCTTGGAGCAGCTCTTCCGGGGCTTCCTCCTGCGCCAGTACGCACAGTTCGCCCTCGTGGACCTCCGCTCCTAGTCGTACTTTAGCGGAACACACGCCATCCATCCATCCATTCTTCACACTGTCCCTCACGACCGCTCCTGCTCGTATCCCACGAGCTCCTCGAGGCTCACGAACGCAAACTTCCTAACAAGCGACGGCAGCGCTGTCTCGAGCACGCCGACTGTCCACGCGCGATCGTGGACAATCAGCACTGAGCCGCTCGTCGTGCGGGTCCGTAGATGGAGCGAGTTGAGCACCTCGGACTTGATCTGCGCGTCGTGGGGGTACACGCTCCCGAGGCAGATGCGGTACCCGTGCGCCGTCACGATCGCCCGCATCGCTGGCGTGAACCACCCAGACGCTGGCCGCAGCCACCGCAGTGGCGGGTCCTTGTCCTTCAGCAGCCGCGTCGTCTCTGCGCCGTCGACGGCTCCTGTCGACGCAGACGGCGCCGCCAGTGGCGCGTCCGGCTGGAAGTAACAGATGGCGCGGTCGCACTCCTGGAGCTTGCGCTCAAACACGTGGAGCTCGTCGCGCCAGCTCGCGCGGTCCTCCGTGAGGTGGTTCCCGAGCGTGTGGCCTTCGCGCACGATGCGCGCGAGCGTGTCTTCGTGGCCAGCGATGCGGCCGCTGATGACAAAGAACGTGGCCTTCACGCCGTGCTGCTTCAGTACGTCGAGCAGCAGCGGCGTCGTGGCCGACGGCGCGTCGTCGATCGTGAGCGAGCACACGTTCGCAGACGTCGACACGCACCAGAGCACGGACGGGTGCGTGCTGCGCGCCACGAGCCGCATGAACCAGCGCGGCTGCACGTACGCGAGCGCCACGAGCAGCCCGAAGGCACTGGCGACGACCTGCAGCGCACTGGTGGCGACGCTCGCAGCAGTGAGTGGGGGTGCGCTGCTGGCGAGCGGTACGTGAGTGGTTGCAGCAGTCGCGACGGCGCACAGCCAGCCGAGCTGCAGCTGCAGGGCGCTGACGTACGCAGCAATCTTCGTCAGGCGCATGGAGAGGACGGACGAGATGAGATGCGTTGGGTTCGTTTTCTTCTTTTGAAGTGAAGGGTGCGAGAGAAGAATCAAAGTGAGCACTTCTGAGTCCAAAGGCAGCCAGAAGCAGCCAAAGGACCGATCTTTGAGGTCACTTGAAGCCACGGACGATGCTGTCAGCAGTTCACATGGTCCACAGGGCCACCAACCACACAAGCGCATTGCATGGAAAATGGACTGCAAGAGGCAAAGATCGCAAGCGCTTCTGTCGCACGCACCACGCACAAGTGCAAGTTGCACTCCCAAGCCCCACTCGCTGCCAATACAAAGCAAGGCGGTGTGGTGTATTTCTCGTTCGCTTCGCATGGAAAGGGGGAGGGGGAAGAAAGAAATCTACTACCATCACTCCCGCAGCCACGCCCGCTCGCTCATCCGGCCGCTGCTTGCCCCCAGCGGTGCGAGCGGCTGTTCCTGTTCACGAGCGGCAGACTGCGAGTGAGTGATGAGCGCTGCGTGCGCAAGAGCGCTGGCCAGCCAGCCGGTCGGTCGGTCGTCTACAAGAACTTGGACACGCCGTCCTCGATCGACTCCTTCGCGAGCTCCGACGCGTCGGTCGCCGTGAGGTGGATGCCCACGCCCATCAGCACGCGCTTGATGGCCTCCTTCGACGACGCGTAGAGCATCTTGCTCTTGATGCGGGCCGTGTCTGGCGACCTGCACGATTCAAGAGGGAAGAAAGACCACACATAAAACTCCATGAGCTCTTCGTCTTCACATACAAACAACCAGTAGCTCATGGGCGGCAGCCACGCCCACACACAACACAGTCGTCCACTGCACGCACCAAGAGAGGAAGACGAGCTTCGAGGTCGGCCGGCCGTCCTTCGTCGTGAGGTCGAGGTCGATGAGGCCGTAACGGCAGTCGTTCGTGATGAGCGAGAGCTTGGCAGCAAAGTCCTCGTACGACTCGGTGTTCGCGCCCGTCGACTCGATCACGATCTCCGTGTCGTCCACGATCTTGTAGATGAAGTAGCGGTAGTTGTGCGGCTCGCGCTTGAGCTTGAAGTCGTTGAACTGCGTGATGACATCGTCGTGCACGCCAACGCCGGACGACTATGGGCAGCAAGTAAAATGGAGGAAGGGAGGGGAGAGAGAAGGGGTTTCGGTGAGCGAGGGGAACGAGCGAGCGCTGCGCAGTTGCAGCAGCACACACGCCACGCAACACCAGGATCGCACCATTGTACTAGGTTGTGAGGGGGGAGGGGTGGGAGGAAGGGGGAGGACGACGAAGAAGGGAGCAAAAGTGCGACTGCGACGATGGCAACAACAACTCGCCAGGTAACAATTGCGCAGGCAACCCAGGGTTGGCGCGTGTCTGCCCCTCCCGCCTCACTTGCACTTTGTATGGTCCTTGTACCGCACTCTGCTTGGATGGAGCCACGATCTGGTCGTACAGCTCCTGTAATTTAGCATAGCTCGTCGTCGTTTCTTTTAAGCGAGTCACAGTTGCCACAACGTAATTTCGATCATCTTCTTGCCATGACGACCTGGAAAGAACACTTTATTACAGTGCTGGCCAAAAACGTCACGCCACACTAAAAATGGCACGCCACACTAAATGTTCATCGTAAATAAAATTGAAAATTCAATAATTTTCAATAATTTTACAGAATAAGTTACCAGAAACGTAAAACAACAGACAATGGCATGAAATCGAATGCCTTTGCAAAAAGAAAGTGTCTACATTCACCAACTACTTCCGGATGCATGTAACATGTACCACAGTGAGTACCACGGCTGCGGGAAACGCAAAAACGAAAGCCTAGAAATGCCTCTCGAAACGAGGATGATAGCGTTCAAAGCGCAAGGCGTACACCCGACGAGACACCGGTCCCGGCGCGGAGATGCACGGAGCGAAGCGGCGTGCATCAACCTGGGCAGGCGAGCAAGCTGAAGGCGAAGCGCTGCAACGCGTTATTTTTTGTTCGCCCGCAGGGCGTAACCCTTCCCCTACTTCATATTTGTATACATTATACGCAGAATAATAACCAAAGGTATATAAAATTGGTCACATAGACCAGAGATTATACACAAATAGTTGGTGAACGTAGTGAAATCCTTGCAAAAATGCCATACCTCACAATCCCTCATCTGGATTGAGATCTTAAACCATAATAAGAATCTGCTTTTGTAGAGCACGTGGTTATTGGGCTGCAAATGCTTGTTTGTTTGCATAAAGCAACAGCAAAGCAAACGAAATGTGGAAGAATTGATTTTTGGCAATCTCAATTTATGGCTGGTCATAATTGACTTCGAAACACTGGGCAATATTATTGCCCAGTGTTTCGACTTTTGAACAAAATGAGTCCAGAAAAGCGCTATTGGTGGACGAGAAAGAATATGGGCTTAACAATGTATTGACTGCGTGTCTATGAGCAAAGCAAGCCTGTCGGGATAGTGATCGCTTTCGGGGCTAGCCATTTAGCGCTTGGGTGTTCTTTCGAGAACCGAATGAGAGGCTGGAAGTCTCTGCCAAAAACTGCAGCAACGAAATTTATGCCAATCAGTTGTCGCAGTTTCCATTTTACTCAGTTTCGTTGTGTAAAACCCATGTTCATGTCAAAAACTGATGCATGCCATAATCTGGTGTTTATGTTACCTTAACAACTAACGTCCGACTAAAGTCCTCCGCACGAAATTACTATCGAAATTTAAAGGTTAGTTTACCGCTTGGTCGTTTGTGTTGAATTTTGTAATGCAGGTTATCAACAACTGTTTTATCAACAAAGTTTCTTTTCATGCGATATAATCACAGTGCCGTGCCTTGCCCGGTAAAGCTCCGGAATTTAACCCTTGAGGTGTGGGTTAACGTGATGTATGCATTGAGGATAAACTCCTTCGAAATTTTTGCAAACATTTTCAATTTCCCTGTTATACACGTACCAGGGAACTGGGTTACGGCGATTGGCATATACGCCAATGAGTACGGTGGTTTGCAACCACGTGCTGTGTCCGTAATTACGGACACCTGCACAAAAAGGGCAAGAAGGGATGCAAATCCTGTTTACTCGAGCCAAACGGCTCACAGCCATTGGCTTTGGTTTCTGGTGTGTTTGTCTTAGCTTTAGCATGTGAGGAGCCGCAAAGGATGAAAACACACACACAAATCTATTCAGTTTTACATCTTCACTGTCTTGCTCAAGTTTCTCTCTTCGGACATAGTAACTGAGAGTTACTAGGCACGGAGTGCTTGCGGTGTGCACGCTTCCTCGAAAGGTGCTGTGTGACTCCCATCACAGTCAGAATTGCTTATTCAGAGGCAATGATGCAAAAGTGGCTTTTAGTCTTTGTGCTATTTCGGTGACAGCAGACGACAGTATCTTCAGATACAAGGGCTGATAGGAGAGTGGTCGGAAATGAAATCCGAATATTTTGGGATGTTTGCCAAGGACAGACATTTCTATACAAGGGAAAGATTTGTCTACCACCCCAGAACGAGCAACAATCTCGCCATAAACGTACCGTTTATGACGGATTATGGTGTGAATTTATGATTGTGGCAGGAGTGTTCCGTGTACGAAATTAATTTTAGGAGATGCTTTCCGAGGACAGAAGTAGACCTCTTTGAACAACGTTAAAGTATTTTGAGTTTCTGATTTTTCGAGAAAAATTCTCGATATATCTAGAATAGGTCGCGTGAAGGTTACCTGAACGGTAAAAATCAGGAAATATTTCTAGAAAAGGTAGACCAAGTCAGATCTCGGGACTCAGTAACTCTAGAAAAATTCCAGAGAACACAGAGAAGACAGACAGCCCACAAATCGTACAAACCAATCTGACACAGTAAGCGCCTCAGTACAGCAGCATGCCTCTCGCCTGCGCCGCTGTCGCACATCAGGCGGTGCGGAAGGAGGGCGACGACACACCAGTGCGTCGCAAGTGCATACTTTGCGCGTATGGTTATACGCGCTGACCATACCTGCTCTATCGTTTCTCCCTTTTTCTTCATGCTTTTAGCAGTCCAGTGAACGCTCCAGTACGAGGTCTCTTATGCTATCCGCTCACCTCTTGTTCTGTCGCGCGTGGAACTTGCCGCCCAACAGCTGCTGCACGAGCTACAGCAAGCCACTGTTTTCGGTCGCGAGCGTTATGCGCATCCGGATACATGTCGCCTTACAGTAACTTTGCAATTCAGGCTGCTCGTTTTGCGCCTCTGCGTGCGTGACAGCGGTGGTCGGGCGGGATGATGCCGAGCTCTTCCACCCAGTATCGCTAGAGAAGAGATGAGAACGTCCAACACTTGAGTAACAACAGAACGCTTGGCCACGACAGTCGGAGTTGTGTCGATGAGTCGTCGACAGGGGCTAGAGGCGGTCGAAGCGCCACAGGTGTGAATCGCTTGAGCTCTTCTCGACCGGCGCGATGGGTGTCGGAGCTCGTTTAAGAGCGCGGTGTGTTGGTATTGCAAGCTGACGATTGCTTGTGTATGTTCTCGTTGCTGATTCATAATCAGCTGCTGCTAGTGCGAGGCCTGCTGCTGAAGTGCTAGCATTTGTGCTTGCAAGTCGGAGTGGTGATCGACTTTGCTCTCAAGTACCGCAACGTCAGCTGCTGCCTCGCATTGTCCGTCCGAGAGTCACGCCATCGCTTCGCCGACGGTGAGGTCCATGCCGCTGTGGCGTGGAGCTTGAAGCGGAGCGTCTGCCGATCGGAAGGACGTTGGCTCCGACAGCGCCGAAAGTGGAAGCGCGTTGAGGGTGTCGAATACAAAGCGTCTCTTGACAGCGCTCCTCCATGCTGAAAGAAGATCGAGCGCTTGTGTCTCTCCGGTGGGGGCGTCGGATTCTAGAAGAGCCGAGATCATCGCGGCGTGCACAACGTTCTTGCGATAAGCACAGATTGTGTCGATCAGGTAGAGAATCAGCGTCGCAGCCAGCGCCTCCGCGAAACCCGCCACTTGCAGTCAGTCCGAGTACTGCTCAAAGAGAATAGAAGCGAACCGCCTCTGGAGCTCTGCTGTAGCTCCAGTCTTCTCGAGTTTTGCTGGGTGCGCGTGCCGCGATGTTGTCTCCCATCCGCCGAGACCCCCCCCCCACTTTTTAATCGCTGCTGAATTCTCCGCAATGTAAATGAATAGCGTGTGGAAGCCTTCTACCGCCCACCGACCCCGGTGGGCCAAGACGCTCAGATTGACGTCGGCACTTGAAGCTGCTGCTACTGCCACGCCTCTTCTGCTCGAGTGCGAGCGCAAGCTTGGCGTGAGGCGCTTCTTTTGGTCGCCATTCGCCAGCGACTCAAGCAGCCGATTATTATAGGCTTAGGCATTGGCTTGTTGCGAGGAATCAAGTCCGATCTGGATGAACACGCGATCGGAGAGAAATACCGGTAGGCAGCGAGCTGCGCGGTCTGCGCGCGCAACTGGTCGAACTCCCATCGCAGCGCAGCAGGAAAGACGACCGCTGTGTGCTCTTGCATTGTCTTCTTGCCCACAAATCTGGGAAGTAGATAATCCCCTATCTACTGGATCTACTGGACACCACGTCACTGATGTCTGAACTCCTGCCGACCAAACCCCACTGAATGAGAGCAAGGTGCGGTCCTTTAAAGCTTTTACCTCGTTGAGCGAGAATAGTTGTATTGTCAACTCGTGGAGGTCACTCACTCATGAGAGGCGCTTTATCATACCATGGGCTGTCGCGTCGTGCGGGTTAGTCGAGATACTGCTTTCGCATTGTGGCTTGCAGCTTTGAGTACTAGTACTTTCTCTCAGTAAAGAACGTCGTGCGCGAGACGTCGACGGACTGACGCTTTCATGCTGCTCAGAGAAGTTGACGACGCTGAGTAGCTGATAGCGGGGTCGTCACCGAGGGACGCGGCGAACTTGTCAATGAGTACTTCGTCCACGTCCGTGGCCTTCATTGCTGAGTGGGTAAGTGTGCCTCACTGTGTGCTTCATGGAAAACTACAAACTTCATCATTGCTGTTGCGGCGTGTTGAGTGGTAGCACTCGCGTGTGCATCCGCCATTAGGCTTGTGGTTGGCTTTGGCTTGACGGCAGCACTTACAGGATGAGAGTGGGCGTGAGAAGTGATGCGTGGAGGTGGGGCTTATGTTCGGTCGGTTCTTTGTGTGTGTTAAGCTCTTCTCTCGCTCTCATCACTTTCATACCTAGTCTGATCCCGATTGTATATTTTCCCGCAAAGTCCGTCACAAACGATGACCACTTTTAACACCCAGTCTCTGAGTCAAGGAGGCGAAGCCCCATACAAAGTTTTTAAATGTGAATTCTCTGGATTCTATCCAGAGTAGCTACAGCCGTCCGACTGGAGGTCTGATTGGTCCCAACCCTTATACATTACATTTCACTATTTATTTTACAATACAATCACAGATATAAGTTCCTCCAGAAGCTAATGGAATCTTTAATATTTTTGGTTTGTTGTGATTCTGCTCGGGATAGGGTTACTATACCACATTCGTGCTACCACACCTCTCAACTTCATGCCATCGTGTAAAATTCAACCGTAATATATTTTACAAGCACAATTACCTACCCATTGAAATGTGCTCTAATCTTATAAATGATATGTGATGTTGACTGAAGCTCGGGGGACCTTCAGCATAAATCACTTGATTGATGCTTGCTCTATAATAAATAGCGGGGTGAAAATGATTCGCTGTCGTGGAAATGTATTTGACTAATCCAATTTGGAGACCGCATCACAACCGAACTTCCACCAAGATATGACAGCATGGCTTATTCGGTACACTCGACACTTTAATCGACATAGCAACGCGTGATCCTCAAGATCGCGTACTAGATTCCGCTTGTGCCGCGAGCTGATCATGGGGCCAAACAGAGCGAGGCGTCTGATCATCTTAATACAGCGTCGCTCCGTCGCGGCCGCAACCACTGGTGAGGCGTTGTCAGTGGCGGTCACATCGGTGCCACTGCGGAGCGGCCCGGTCGCAGCATAAAGTTGTCTCTCAGCCGTGTATAATAGCTGATCTTGACCATGAATATTGAGCGCGTAATTTCGGCACAATACTCTAGCAGCTTGGGTTTCTCGGCTCAGCCGACTCGCCATCGTTCTGTGTATCGAAAAAGTTCGGTTCTGACATTCCTCACAGTTCACGGCAGTTCTGTTTGCGAGCATCCACCCTGAGTCGGCCATCGCTTCTCGTAGTGTAAAATCACACACAGATCAATTAGTGGATATGTACTAACCTCGAATCAGCAACGCATCAACATGAACAACACTGTTAATTCGCTCAGCGAGCATGACCTTATTATCATCTTTGACCGGCGATGCCAGCGGCGTAACTTCTATCTGCTGTGCGAGCAACACCCTGGCGGCGTGCTAACGCTGGGAATGAAAGTGAAAATAGCTTGCGCTATCGTGCACATCATCTACGGTGTTCGCGCGATGCAGCACCACAACTTATCCCGCGCAGCATGACTCTCCTGCAGAATGACGCAAACAATTCACTATACGTACTGTATCTCATGTCGCACAGCAAGGCTGAGATGCACAGTGCTGTAGATCATCACTCCTTTTCGAAGCGTCCACCTCCGCGCCAGCTATACGAATCAATGACACAACTTTGATGCAGCCGTACCGGGTGACTTATGGGTGCGCTCATTGGTCGCTCAAATTAACTTCGTTGACCTCACTAATTCGACGTTTCTAGGGAGCACCACAATGATCTGCGTCAACGAGTTTCTAAGTCGCATGGTTTCTGTATTCGCCGCACACCACCAGAGTTGGTGCCAGCTTTCGGGTGGCAGCACAGTAGCGGCGAGTCAACTATCTACTGCGAATGCCAACCGACGCCTTGTTGTGTCGATCTGTGCGCTACGGCGACACCATGTCGGGCAGCCTCCATCATAATAGCTACTAGTAGCTTAAGATGCGTGTATACCATACTTCATCGTGTTAACGGCTGCTCTCGGTAGGGATTGTCGAAGTGTTACTTTTAGATGGTCGCGCCGGGTCAAAGAAAACGCGGCATTTGCCCAGATGCGTTGTGAAGATCAGTCGCGCCAGCTCCACACGAGCTCTCTGATGCCTTTAATGTTTTTGTTTTGTGTGTCAAATAGCGAGCAGCAACATCTCACTCGTACTGATTCAATGATGCCATCGATATCTAACACGGTCTATTGTGATCACCAAGAATTTTGTCCAATGGAAAAATCTACCTAAAAATGGTCAAGCGGTCTGTAAGCAGACAGCATCAAGAATGCTAAACATGACGAATTAAGAGAGAAGGAATTGCTAAACGTTGCCATGATTTAAAAAGGCTGGTTGAAATTGGCTGCAAAAGTCTCGTCCCCTTGCCAGCTCGCTTACGATTAAGATCGTTAAGATCGGAGGTGTTTGAACGCCTCTGTACTCAAGTTGAGAGAGGATGTAGTGTCTTGCACTCGTATCGTAGTTCAAGTGGCTTTATTCGTGCAGTGAACATAGCTTTAGGTGTGCAAGTGTTTGCATGATACAGTAGTTTTGCGTGGTGTCGATTTGCTGAAGGTGGGCGTTGAATGCCCACTTGGAAGTGGGCGTTGACTGCCCACTTGGAAGTGGGCGTTGACTGCCCACTTGGAA
>JAASGD010000478.1:0-21804 GCA_023334115.1 Globisporangium megalacanthum
AGGCGTCTGGTCCGAGACCTCTTCCACACGAGACGCCGAGCGAGAGCGCTCCCGACGCGGCATCGAATCGTGCCACGGCTGGTAAGGTTGGTTCTCGTACGGTGCAGAGTGCTCCGAGTACGCAGGGTACGAGTACCGAGCAGAACGCTCCGTCGAGAACGACCTCGAGACCGGAAGAGAGCGGTAGCTCGAGGCAGTCGTCGCATGGTCGAGTCGACCACGAAAGTACGCACTTTCGTGCTGGCCCTGCGACACCAGGGTCTCCAGCCTCTCCTCGACCCCGCGGATCCGCTCGAACGCGTGGTCTCTCTGTTCGAGACGACCTTTCGCTCCTTCCGAGCCTTCTCGACCTCGCCCCACAGATGGTTGAGCCAGCGATGCTGCCGAGCCAGTTGCTCCCGCGACTCGTGCGCCGAGGGGTACGCGCCCCCTCGCCGCCGCTGCAGGACGTGCATAGGCACCAACACTTCCATGTGGAAGGGTTGCTGAAGCAACGGGCTGTGAGGGGCCGCTCGGAGCTGCTTGTGAAGGGGCGGGGGTACCCGCACTCACATAACTCGCAGGAGTCCCGCGAGTCGCTACTGGCGGATGTGCCTGGCTTGGTCGCTGAGTTTGACCGCACCGCCAGCAGCCATAGCAATGGCTGCAGTCGGACACGCCAAGGTCCGACTCGGCGCGGTGGCATACCGTGTCGGGCTCTTCGCGGAAGCGCCAGCTCGAGGCGAGGAATCACTCGAGCGCTTGGCCGCAGTGCCAGGCCCACCAGACAGACGTTGTGCAGCGGGCGCAGCCGCTTGAGCGAAGCTCATTGGCGGCAAGCCAAGCGTCGCGCGCTTCGCGTCGACTTCACGACGAAAGTGGCTGTTGAACGCCACAATTTTGGCGAACTGGTGTCGCCAAGTGTGCTCCGTGCACATGTCGCTTTCGAGAGGTGAGTCGAGAACTTCCCGGAAGATGTGGCCTTCGGCTTCCAGCCACCCAAGGAACAGACCCTCGTACGCCTGGCAGGACTCGCCCGGGCGAAGCCAGATGGGGACGTTGGCCACCTGCCGCACGCTGCGCTTCGGACCCAAGGTGTTCTTGTTGAACCGCAAATCCTGGAGGATCTTGCGGTGATCCGCAGGCAACACAACGATCTCCTTGAGGATCCGATCGTAGATCGACACGGCTTCGCGCGTCCAGCCGGGGCGGCTTGGTGGTGGCGTGTTGTGAGCCGGGGGCTCAGGATCTTTATCCACGTACATCACACGCGCGAGTGCGTCCTCATCGGGAAGCGGAGTCCGGTACGACGGCGAGTCGTCAACGTCGTCGTCGTCGTCGCCGAAGATCTCACGCTCCGTCTCGGCCGACAACGCACGCGATCGCACAGCCAAGGCTGAGTCGCTGGGAGCGACTGGAGCGACGTGATCGTCGCTCGCGGTGGGGGGAGGAGGAAGACGCGACTCGTCGTCGCTGACCTCGTAGTCCACCACCTCATCGAGCCCTGGGCTGTTCGGCCACAACACGGAAGCTGCCGCACGAACCACTGCTGGCTCCGGGAACGTACTAGCCGAGCGCGACACGCGCTAGTCCAAGAGGACTGTCGACTCCGGCACTGGAGCAGCACGAGACACCCATGTCTGTGGCGACCCGTTCGTGAGAACGTTGTCCTCGGACACACGCTGAGAGCGTCTGGCTTCAACGAAAGCAGCATCCACCGATGCAAGCGAGCTCGTCGTACCCGCCGCCGCTGGCGACCGCTGGTCAACCGCACCACGGCCAGCCACCGCGAGATCTTCGACCACTGTGCTCATCGCACTCGCCGCGAGGTCACCGACCACTGTGCTCGTCGCACCCGCCGCCGCTGGCGTCCGCTGGTCATCCGCACCACGGCCAGTCGTCGCAGGGTCTTCGACCACTGTGCGAGTCGCACCCGCAGCTCAGCCTGCCGGGTCTTCCGAGGCCTTCTCGTGCGCATCCGAAGCCACAGCGCTCTCCATGCCGTCCACAACGTCCGCCACGGACGAGTGCTCAGCACTTGTTGCAGTTGCAACAGCCGTCACGGCATCCGCAGTTTTGCGCTGCGCAGCTTGCGCGCGCGACGTCTTCGACGACGCACCAAGCAAGCGCACCGGCTTGCTGTCGTTGGTCACAGCGATGTGACCATCCTCCAGAGTGCAAGGCGCGTTGCGCGCGGTCATCGACCCGGCCACTTTGTGCCACTGCTGAACCATCGGGTTCCGGCCCGTCGCCGCAGCGAACTGGTCCACAGCGACGTTTGCCAGCCCGGCGAGCGGCGTGTCGGCGACACTTTGGCGCGCACTCGCCACGCCAGCGCGCTGCGTCGCCAGCGCCTGGGAGCGTGCAGACTTGCGAGTCACGTCCTTGGATGAAGACGCTTTGGCGTCAGAGCTCTTGCTCACGGGTCTCTTGACCATGTTGCCAGGTCGCTTGTGCCGTTGCCGCGTGCTTTGAAAGTAAAAGCACGGCAGCCACAGCTCCCGCGCAACGCCTCCACATCCGCAAGGGCAAGTCACGAGCATGGCTCAAGGTGACAGTTGATGTCAATCAACAAGACGTGAAGTGATCCCAAAGTTGCGGGCAACTTTCGTCTTAGTGGGGGGGGTGTAACGGGGTTACACAAGACCGTAACTGGGTTACGGTGAATTGGTATTTACACCAATGAGCACGGTGGTTGGGCAACCACGTTCTGGGTCCGTAATTACGAACAAGGGTAAAAAGGGATGCAAATCCTTTTTACCCGAGCCAAACGGCTCTCAGCCACTGGCTTGCATTTCTGGTGTTTGTCTTAGCTTTAGTATGTAAGGCGCCACAAAGGAAGACAACACGCACAAAATATATTCAGTTTTACATCTTCATTGTCTTGCTCAAGCTTCTGTCTTCGGACACAGAAACTGGGAGTTACTTGACACAGAGTGTCTGCGTTGTTAACGCTTCCTCACAAGGTGCTGTGTGACCCCCGTCACAGCGCAAGTTGGGGTCCACGGAGAACCACTGGTCCAGTTTATGGAAGGAGGGTGTGCTGTGGTTAATGAGAAATATCAAAGTACCGTTATCGAGTAAATGTAAACATTGAATCGATTCTGTAAATAAATTTGCATTTACGTACTAGTATGTAAAAAAAGAATCGTATTTCTGAGTAGTGCTGTAATAAAATACATTTCATATTCTATTTTGGCGCCAACCGAAAATATCGTTGCCCGCCAAAAAGACTCGGGAGTTGTGTGACCATCACACGCAAAACACAACGGCTCAGTTGGTCAGGCGATGGACAGCAGCGCTGCGCTCCCGGAACACCGCGGCAGCGGCAGCTCGAGCAGCAAGAAGCCGCTGCTGCTGAACCGTACAGCAGAGGAGCTCCGCCGCAATGGCCTCAACATGGAGAAGATGATCAAGAAGAACGTGCTCGCGAGCTCGCGGCCAGGCGGTCTCAAGCGTGGGCTCGCGGTCGTCGAGTACTTTAAGAACAAGCAGGGCGACGCAAGTGCCGCTGACGTAGCGAACAACAGCAGCAGTGGCGGCGACGACAACCTACCGCTACCAAAGCGCGCAAAGGTGTCGACGTCATCGCAGGCGTCCACGCCGGTCCGTGCAGGCAAGTCTGTGAGCTTTACGATGGGAGCGGACGCCACGTCATCATCCTCGTCAACAGGGGCCACGGAATCAGCAGCAGAGACTGCGCTTGTGACCGTGAGCTCCCCGTCACCCCGTCGTTCCGCTCACCATGCAAAAACGAGCCTCCTGCTCTCTGCGAAAGCGACAACAGCAGGGGTCCAGCCGCTGGACGACCGAGCGTTCGCAGTCCGTGGACCGCCGTCCATCACGCGTTTGAGCCAGCAGCTCACGAGTCCACTGCGCCACCGCAACTCGCCTGTACGCTCACGTATCCAAGCGATGACAGAGGAGACGATGCGTCGCATCTCCGAGACAGCGAGTACAACGAGCGCTCCTGGCAAAGGAGGCGGAGGCGGAGGACTCACGGCAGCGCTCGAACAAGTCGACATTGCGCCACCAGCTCGCGTTACGACGTCCAAGTCGCCGTTCCAGTCGTTCCAGTCCAAGTTCTCAGCGCAGACGCACGGACAGCGGAGTCCAGCAAAGACGCCGTCGCTCTCCACGCTGCTGGCGTCGCCAGTGAACCCGCCGCCGCAGCTCCCGCCTCGTACAGGGCCAGCGGTTGTCGATCTGTCGCAGAGCGCGTCGACTGACAAGCCACCGCCGACGCCGACCCGTCTGAAGACTGGCTCTTCAGTCTCGACTATGCTCAGTGCGCGCTCATCGCTCAAGCCAGCGACGACGTCCAAGCCTGTACGTGCTCTGTTCGGGAGCAGCTCCCGGACAGCAGTGGCCGCCAAGTCCATGTGTTTCTCAACGGAAGGCGTCGCGACGTCGCTGGACGTGAGCCCAGACGGAGAGATCGTCGTTGTCGGCTACACGGACGGCTCGGTGCGGCTCTACGAGATGGACAGCAACGTCCCGAGCGATCGCCACGGGTACCTCCTCGGTCACTTGGACGAAGAGTCGAGTCAACGCGCCTCGAACGCACACGTGCGCGTCAAGATCACAGCTGACGGCCGCTACGTCTTTGTCGGCTGCCGCACGGGACCGCGGATTGTCATGAGCATCAACTTGCACAACTACCGGAACGAGAAAGGTGCGCAGTGGGGCGGCTATGAGCCTAGTCGTGGTGGTTGGGGACGGTACTGACGCACGGGGACGGCTGTGTGGTGCACGCTAGAGAACGACGATGAGGACTTTGAGCACCTGCAAAAGTACTTTCATTCGCACACGCGCCTTCGCGTACGTGGACAACGTGCAGTGGGGGCTCTCCCAGTGCTTGTGCTGCGATCTCTCGGCTCATCGTACACGTGTGTTGGTCACTTAGGGGTTCTCGGACGTGGCCAAGTACGTGGCGCCGCTTGGGAAAGCGACGAGCAACCGGTACGTCATCGTCTTTCGTTGTGTGGGGTCCTCTGACTGATAGTGGATCCCCTGACTCACACTGTGCGCTTGTCTGCAGCAACGCGTACTACTTTGTGACGGGACTCGGCGTCGGGAACCTCAATATGTGGCGGTTCGAAGAGCCGACGCTGTCGTCTGGCGTAGCGCCGTCGTGGGACTACCTATACACGCTCCAAGCGAACGGGAACACAGCGATGGTGGCCGAGTTCTTGCCCAGCGTGAACGGTACGCTGATGCTCGCAGCGACCTGCGTCGACCGGAACTTGCGTGTGTGGGCGTTGGAAGCGTCTGGTTCGTCTGCAGCCGTCCACGAGAGCGACAGCGGCAGCAACGACACGGGCGACGACGACGACGACGCACAGGCCCAGACTGTCCACCTCGTCAAGTCGCACCAGGACATTCCAAACACCAAGGACATCACAGCGATCTATGGCGAGTACGCGTACGGCATTGGCGCGACAGGGGAAGCGTACCGCATCTCGATCCGCGACCCGAGCTGCCGACAGACGTTTGACCTTGAGAAGCTCGACAGCGGCGGCAGTAGCAGCAAATCACGACGTTCCACGATCCTCCTCGAGTCGGTCTTTGCAAGCGACGACGGCCACGTCATGATCGCGGTGTCGACAGACGGCGTCTTCTACTACTCGAGCGACGTTGGGAGCGACCCCGCGACGCCGTCGTACTTGCGTATCATTGGCCGGAACGCGTCGCTCAACCCACAGTACAAGACGCCAATGAAAGTGTATACGCCGACAGCGCTCGAGCCAATGACCGGTAAGTCGCAGCCAGCGCTTGAGCCAATGATGGCAGTCGTGACGAACCCGCAGAGCGAAGACGACGGCGACGACGGGTACGTTAACGTCGACCCGACCGAAGGCTTTGCCGCACGCTGGATGGTGCCGAGCCGCGGCCGCGACTGCTGGGTCTGTGGCGTCCGCAACGTCTCGCATTGGCAAGCGCCGTCAGAGCAGCAGCAGCAGAAAGCTGCGGCTGCTCACCAAGAGATGAGCGAGCGCAAGCAACGGCGTCAGCAGCTGCAAGTGAAGCGCACGCCGAGTGCGTCGTCGAGTGGCTACAGTGGGGGCGACGCTCCTGGGAGTGGCGCGAAAGCAAAGGCGAAGAAGACGGTTGCGAGCTTGAAACCAGTCGTCAGCGTCTCGGTCGCGAGCAGTCCGAGTGTTGCACAGAGCAAGCCGCCGTCTGGCTCAAGCAAGAGGCCGCGGTCGCGGCTCGACGCGGACGACGACGACGGAGCGAGCGGCAGTGGGAGTGCGGTGACACCAGCGGATACGCCGTCGAGTGAACTGGCGGACGAGCTCGAGCGGTACAAGGACCGGTACAACAAGATCGTGATGGAGTGGCAGCGCCGGCTGAAAGGCGAGCGGCAGATGCGGCGGCTGTGGAAAACGCGCGAGACCGAGTTCAACAGCGAGCTCGACGACACGCTCGAGAAGCTGTACGCGGCGGAGCAGGAGCTCCTCACACTCCAGGAGCAGCACAAGGACGCGGAGAAACGGTACAGCTTTGAGAAGCTCAAGGCCGAGCAGCAGGGCTCAGTGAAGGCGCGGTACGAGCAGCTGTGCGAGCACATGGCCGAGAAGCTCGCGCAGGTTGACGACCAGAAGCGCGTGCTGGAGCAGACGACGCGGACGTTGCTCCAGGAAGTGGACCGGAACGCGCGGTCGCTCAAGTCCGCCGCGCTGCTCGAGCGCAACGAGTGCGTCGTATGCAAAGACAAGGAAGCGACGACCGCGATCATCCCGTGCGGCCACCTCGTCTTTTGCGAAGAAGACAGCGACGTGTACCGGCGCAACTCGCCGGCGAACCACGTCGTCTGCCCCGTGTGCCAGCGCGAGCTCATTTCGTTCTTGCGTATTTATTCCTAAACACCACCCACTTTACATATAAATTTGGATAAAACCCCAGCCATTTCGACACATGGGTACACTTTAATTGGTTGTCAGCAACTGTTGAGATGGCTACAGAAGCTCTGAACTTTTCAGTAGTCGCAACAGTCTCTCACTTATCATGCGCTTGGGCCTCAGTCCGAGTGCACGCCTGGCGACATGGTCACTGCTGTCTTGGCCGCCCGCACAGCGCCAATTGCAAACACTTCGCGTCGCGTTGCACGGTGCGTGATCTCAATCCGCTCCCCGGGGCCGGCAAAGAACACAGTGTGCTGCCCGACTTCGTCGCCGAGACGGAGCGAGTGCGTCGGCACGTGATCGCTTGTACACGGCGCGCCTGTGGATACGAGCGCCTTGACGATCGTCTTGGCCGTGCCGCTGGGCGCGTCGAGCTTGTTCGTGTGGTGCGTTTCGCTCACTTCGACGTTCCAGCCCGCGGCCGGGAGCTTGAACGCAGCCGCCTTCACGAGCTCACATACGAGTGGCACCCCGACCGAGAAGTTCGACTTGAGCACGACGGGCGCGTGCGCACTGTAGGCTTCGAGGGCCTCAGTCGGCAACGCGCCAGTGGTCCCAACCACGAGCGCGGGGTACTTGCCGCCCTTGAACTGCGTCTTGTCCTGCGCCAGGACCCACGCCGTGAGCGCCTTCGTTCCTTCCGGCAGCGTCACGTCCACGATCACGTCAAACGCGTCTGGGACCTGGTTCTTGCGCAGATCGATCGCACCCGCGAACATTGAGCGGTCGGTCGCTTGCTGGAGCTCTGCGACGATCAGCGAGCCAAGACGGCCGGCAGCGCCGTGCACTGCGACGCGAAGCGCGTAGGCGTCTGCAGAGGACGACGCTGCGTCTCCAGCGACTGCTCCAGCCGTCGCAGTCGCTGCGAGGACGCTGTCGTACTCGCGGATCGCGTCTGCGAGCCGACGGGCACCGAGCTCGAGGTCGTGGTAGTCGTACCAGGAGAAGCTCAGACGGAGGTAGTTCTTCATCGACTCGCTGAACGACGAGCCAGGGAGGTACATGACCTTGTGCTTCTGCGCAATCGAGAGCATATCGGCTGCGTTCATGTGGTCAGGGAGCCGCACGAGCACAAAGTAGCCGCCGTCTGGGACTTCGAACGTCGTCCCTGCTGGCAAATGCGCCTTCAGTTCCTTCATGAGCGCATCTGCACGTTGCCAGAGCGTCTGGACTGCAAAGTCCAAGTGTTCTTGCTGCTTGCCAGACGCGATGGCAGCGTGGACAATGCCCGAGACCACTGGGCTGATGCCGCCGCTCGAGTCGAGCTGGCCCGAGCTCTCAATCACACTCAGGAGCTTCGGGGACGCTTGGATCCACCCAAGCCGAAGTGCTGGTGCAAGGATCTTGGAGAACGATCCGAGGGCGAGCACTGTCCCGTGCGCGTCATACGTAAACATGGGTGGCGGTGGCGTCACGTGCGGGAACGAGAGGAGCTGGTACACTTCGTCGGCGACAATGAGGAAGCCGTACTGGACACTGAGAGCCACGAGCTTTGCGCGCTTCGCAGCCGACATCGTGCGGCCCGTGGGGTTGTGGCACGTTGGGATCGTGTAGAGGAGCTTGGGCACAATACCCTGTTGGAGCAGCCGCTCGAGCTCGACGACATCGAGGCCGTCGGCTTCCATGCGGATCTGCCGGACGTTCATCTTGAAGTCTTTCATGATACTGAGCGCCAAGAAGTACGACGGCTCTTCCATGAACACGAGGTCCCCTGCTTGCGCAAAGAGCGAGCAGACGAGTGCAATGCCGCCCGTGACACCATTCGTGATGAAGAGCTTCTCCGGGTCCACCGGCGCTTCGTAGCCTTTCGTGAGGAACTCTGCGAGCGCAGCGCGGAATTTCGGGTACCCTTTGATGTGTCCATACTGGAGGAACATTGGGTCCGTCTCCGCGAACTTAAGCGCCGCACACTCGCGGATCTTGTCGAGTGGGAGCATGGACGGCGCCGGTTGCCCGACCTTGAAGTTGATCATCTCGTCGGCCGTTGGCACCACGTACTGTCCGTAGTCGCCCATTGCTGCTCGTGGAGTGTGGCTTGAAAGGTGTTGCTTGTGTTGCAGTGACGAAGTTGCAAAGTGAGCTCTTGGTTTGAGTTGCTGCTGCCTTTCAAGACAGAGCGTGCGAAAAGCAAGGACACCGTCCTCGAAGAACCGCTGGGGAACGCGCTCACGCCCACAAGAATTTGCTAGCTAGTGGGGGTCACTTCAAATTAGAGATTTTTAGTAAACCACTTCAAAAACAAAAGCTGTGCTAGTTTTGTAGTTTGCTTATCGATTTCGTTCCAAACACACTTGTGTCAAACCAATCGACACGCACCCAGTTGGGCACATCATGGCCGCGAGCACATCGACACCGCCTCCAACCATGCGCTTCCGACCGTGCATCGACATCCACGCGGGTCAAGTGAAGCAGATCGTGGGCTCCACACTCTCCGACGCCTCTGGCAGCGCGCCGGTCACGAACTTCGTCGCCTCGCAGTCAGCGGGCGAGTTCGCTGCGTACGTCCTCCATGGTGTCCGTCGTAGCTCTTTGCATTGATTCAAAGGCGCATTGCACTCACGTGTATGTGTTTGGTCCATCGCTGCACTGGTGCTATACAACAGAATGTACAAGCATGATGCGCTTACGGGCGGCCACGTGATCATGCTCGGCGCCTCAGACGCCAACACCCAAGCGGCGCTCGAGGCCCTGCGAGCGTACCCCGGTGGCTTGCAAATTGGCGGTGCGTCGTTAGAACCCAATAATGAGCAACTAGCTGGGCGTATACTAACGTTATGTTGCGGTCTGGCGCGGTCTTTAGGTGGTATCAACGCAGATAACTGCCGGTTCTTCGTCGAGAACGGCGCGAGTCACGTGATTGTGACCTCGTACGTGTTCAGAGACGGCCAGATCGACTTTGAGCGCCTCACGGCGCTGAAGACCATCGTCGGGAAAGAACACTTGGTGCGTCCTTTCGCTCTCCACCACGTGTGTGTGACTGCTGACAAGCGTTTCCAGAGCTGAACTGGGCTTCCTCCTCACACCTCGTTGGATGCTGTCCATTGCTATGAGCAGGTACTGGACCTGAGCTGCCGCAAGCGCGCCGAGGACGGCAAGTTCTACGTCATGACGGATCGCTGGCAAAAGTTCACGACGACCTCGATCGAGTACGGAGTCCACAGTGTTCGCTTTCGACGCCAGGTGTGGTTGGTACCACTGGAGTGGTTTTTCACTGCTGACTTGGATAAATGACGTTATTTGCAGCGAGCGCCTGTTCCACCAGCTCGCCGAGTACTGTGACGAGTTCTTGGTGCACGCAGTCGACGTGGAAGGCAAGCGGTGCGGCATCCAGGTACGTTGAGCTGCTGAATTTGCAGACCGACATTTCGGGTGTCTAAGCGTGTGGTTGCTCGTTTTTTCTCGCAGCAAGAGCTTGTGGAGCTCCTTGCAGAGTGGAGTCCGATCCCAGTCACGTACGCTGGAGGCGCGAGCTCGCTGGTGCGAACCCACGCTCGTCAAATGCAGCGAGTTAGGGCGGCAGCCTGGATTGAAACTAACGGGGTTGTCGTGTGTACATCCTCCTGTTTCAGGACGATCTGGACTTTGTCAAGCGGATCGGCAAAGGCAAAGTGCGTGTGCATCGATCGAACTTCGTATTGGTATCATCTTCCAACCAGGCTGATACTCGTGGTTTCGATGTTGTGATCTGGATGATAAATGACTCCAGGTGGACCTCTCAATCGGCAGTGCACTCGACATCTTCGGTGGTGATATCCGGTACGAGGACGTGGTTGGGTGGCACAACGCGCAGCAGCACGAGAAGTAGATACCCACAGATACTAAACCCATGTCAACCTGGACAATCCGGATTGTGGACTCCCATCGAGTTGTTCACGCAAAACAAAAAGTCTGGAAGATTTTGCTTGAAACTTGAATGGCCGGTCAACAGCATCAGCGACGCGAGCAAGTCAAGCGTGAAGCCCGCAAGTTCTCACGGCGTCGCAACCAAAGTGGTACGTCTTGAGGTGCATGTCGGCGATCACTGCCAATGTCAGCAGCCACCATGGCGGTGAGCACACGTTCCGACGTGCGAGTTAGCGTGGGACGTGATGCGAAAGATGTTCGAAATTGTGAAGTACACGTTGCAGAGCGTGATAACAGTGTTCGTGTCTGCAGCCGCAGCCACCAGCCGCAGAGCGTCCGGGTCGGACGCTGCCTTGACGCGCATTTCCATTCTGAATACTCAATACACGACATCTTTCCTAATTGATTGCGTGCTGCACCAGACGCGCGTAGTTGCCATTGCGCGCGAGGAGCTCCGAGTGCGTGCCCTCCTCCGCCACGCATCCGCCGCTGATTACGCAGATCTTGTCGGCCTTCCGGATCGTCGACAGTCGGTGCGCCACAATGATCGTCGTGCGACGCTTGAGCGCCACGAGCGTGTCGAGCGCTTCTTGCACGAGCTTCTCGCTCTCCGAGTCGAGCGCGCTCGTGGCTTCGTCCAGCAGGAGGATGTCGGGGTCTCTGAGGATCGCACGGGCGATCGCGACCCGCTGCTTCTGGCCACCCGAGAGCTGCTCTCCCTTCGCGCCCACCTGCGTGTCGTAGCCGTCTGGGAAGTGCGAGATGAAGTCGTGCGCATTCGCCATCTTCGCGGCCGCTTCGACGTCCGCGCGACTCGATACGAGTCCGTACGCGATGTTGTCGGCGATCGAGCCAGTGAAGAGCGTCGGCTCTTGGCTCACGACGCCAATGTGCGACCGCAGCCAGTGGAGGTTCAAAGTCTTCAGACTGTATCCGTCCAGGGACACGTCACCACACTCCGGGTCGTAGAAGCGTTCGAGGAGCGAGAGGCACGTACTCTTGCCGCCGCCAGAAGAGCCACAGAGCGCCACCGTTTCGCCGGCTTGGATCGTCAGGTTGAAGTCCTTCAAGACCGTCACTGCCGTGCGTGTTGGGTACCGGAATGTGACGTCACGGAACTCAATCTTGCCCTCCACGCCTGCAGGTCGGCGTCCGTCCTCGCTGAACGCGTCGATCGGCGGCTCGCGGTCCCGGATTGCAGCGATGGCGGCGCCAGCTTTCAAGGCGTTGTCTGCGTCCGCAAGGAGCGACACGGCGCTCCCGACCCCCTGCGCCGACATCATCATCGCCATCATCGTGCGCATCATCTGCTTAAAGTCAATGGCGCCTCGATCCACGAGCACGCCGCCGTACCAGAACGCGAGCGCGTACGCCGCAAACATGGCGAACGACGCCAAGCCGAGCGAGAGGCCGTTCCCGTGGGCTTCACGGTGGCCTTTGTGCATCGGCGCTTCCAGCAGCGCGGCGAACTGGTGCGCCAGCCGCTTCTCCATGCCGAACGCTGCGACGGTGCGGACGTTCCCGAGCGCTTCGGACGCGTGTGCACCAGCGTCCGTGAGCTCGTCCGCTGAGTGTCCGTCGGCCGTCTTGTTCATGTTCCGCATGCGCACAAACTGGCCAAAGACGAGCAGCGGGAAGACGCCGAGCAGGACGAGCGTGAGCGCCCAGCTGCCAGTGCTGAACGAGATCGTGATCGCTGCGACGAACGTGAACCCAGCCTGCACGACGCGGCCTTGCGAGTCGCCCGAGAGGAGCGCGACGCTGGTCGCGTGCGTCGACAGGGCGGCCGTGAGTGCGCCAGTCGCGTGCTGCGTCTCGTCAAAGAACGCAATGTTCTGGCGACACAGCGCTGCGAATTGGACCGCACGCAGCCGCGACGTGAGCTTCTCGGCCATGTACTTGAAGCAGTAGTTCTGCACCGCGGTGACGAAGAAGACGACGACAGCGCCGCCAAGGTAGCAGAGACCGTCGATCAGAATGGCGTCTGCGAGCGAGTCGAGATACGCGCGGTCTCGCGTGCGCTGAAACGCAGTGTAGTACCGCGTCATGCTCGCGACGATCTCACTGACCAGGACGGCGGAGAGTGGGAACGCAAAGCCGTTCACCGCGGACGTGAGGATGCCAACGACAAAGTAGCCGCGCTCGGGGCGGCTGAACGCCATGGCGTCTGCTATCGTAAAGCGCTTGGTGGGGGTAAGGGACTCGTCAGCAGCGTCGGCATAATCAAGACCGTCGACCGACTGGATCGCCTTCCGACTGCTCGTCTTGCGCATCAAACGAGTCGGGTTCTGGACGAGAACGTCTGCCTGCGACGCCCTCCCGACCGCCGCCTCATCCTCCTCCTGCGCTCTCGTCTGCTGGATCGTGTACAAGTGGCGGTAGACGCCGTGGTCGAGAGCGACCAGCGTGGCGTGCGGACCTTCCTCGACCACCGACCCGCCACTCACCACGACGATCTTGTCGGCGTGGCGTACTGTACTCAGCCGGTGTGCGATCACGAGCGTCGTCATGTGCGTCTTGGCCACGAGGTCGTCGAGCGCTGCTTGCACTTCCCGCTCGCTCTCGCTGTCCAGTGCGCTCGTGGCTTCGTCGAGCACCAAGACCTTCGGGTTGCGCACAACAGCACGTGCGATCGCCACGCGCTGTTTCTGGCCACCGGAGAGCGACACGCCCTTCTCGCCCACCAGCGTCTCGTAGTTCAGTGGGAGCGACATGATGAACGCGTGCGCGTTCGCGAGCTTCGCTGCCGCGACGATCTGCTCCCGAGAGACGACGATGTTCCCGTCACCGTCGACACCAGCGATGTTTGCTGCGATCGTGTCTGCAAAGAGCACCGGCTCCTGGGAGACGAGGCCGATCTGCGAGCGGAGCCACGCGAGGTTGAGCGTCGTGATGTCGCGGCCGTCGAGGAAGATAGCGCCGCTTGTCGGGTCGTAGAAGCGCTCGAGCAGCGATACGAGCGTGCTCTTGCCGCTGCCGCTCGAGCCGACGAACGCGACCGTCTGCCCACTCTCAATGACAAGGTTGTAGTGGTTCAAGACCGAAGCATCGGGACGGGTTGGATACGCGAAGCTGACGTCCGAGACGTGGATGTGGCCCGAGCACGAGTCCGGGACGATGCCGTCGTCCTTCGACGCGTCGATCTTGGACGGCGTGTCGAGGATATCGTACAGCGCTGCTGCAGCGCCGCGAGCTTGTGCGATAGCACCGAGGTTGGGTCCAACCTGCGAGACCGAGAGCGTACCGAGGAGCACGCCAAAGAATACTTGGAACACCTCGCTCGGCGACGCCTTGTCGTCCGCGACCTTTGAGCCGCCGTACCAGAGACCAACCGCGTACATCACCCACACACACGCCATGAAGACACCGATCATGGTCGCCCAGTACTTGGCGACCGTAATGTTCTCAGTCTCTGCAAGCAGCGCCTGTGCGTTGTACTTGTCGATCGCGCGATTCTCGCCGTTCAGCGATGCCACCGTGCGCATCGAGCCGAGCGTCTCCTCTGCGATCGCGCCAGCCTTTGCATACATCTTTTGCGAAATCTCCGAGCGCGCTCGCATGACGCGGATAACGAAGCCGAGCGAGACAGCCATGACAGGCATGATGCAGAACATGAGGAGGGTCATATCCCAGCCCTTGGCAAAGCCGATTGCATAGCCCGCGATGAACTGACACGTGTACTTGCACGCCTCCCCGAGCTTTTGCCCCATGCCGTTCTTGATCACGACCGTGTCGCCGGTGAGGCGGCTCGAGAGCATGAGTGCGTTCGTGCTGTCGTACCAGCCAATGTCCAGGTACAGCATGTGCTTGAGCGCCTGGTCACGCATCGCCTTCACTTGTCGCTCTGCAGTGTACGAGAAGAGCACAAACGACGCGTAGTCGGTCACGAAGAGCGCGATCGCGATCAGGAAGAAGTCGAGTGCGGCAGCGTTGACGGCGTCCTTGTCGACCGCCTGCCCGACTTGCCCAAACGCCGAGATCGCGTTGCCGAACACTAGCGCCATGCACGGAAAGAGCGCACCGTTGACGCCAGCCATGAGCACCCCGACACCGACGAGCACCTTGTCCATCGGCGTCGCAAAGCGGTAGAGCTCCTTAAAAGGCACTCCAGGCGTAGCGCTTGGCTTCTTGTCGCCGTCAACCCCATCGGCACTGGCTTTGTCAGCACTATCTGGGGCTGCCGTGTCGTCGTTCACGTCGAGTGCTGCGACTTGTCCGTCCGTGTGGCCCAGGGTTTCTTCGCGCGGTGTGAGCACCTCTGCGTACTGCGTGCGCGGCTCGTTCGGCGTGGTGTCAGTGACTTTGCAGTTGTTCAAAGACGCCATGAGGGCTGAATCTGTCGAGAAGGCGCTCGAGTCTGGTCCAGTTGGTTGGATGACGCGGTCGTGAGCTTGTTGCTGTAGTCGCGGGTATTGCTTGTAACGTGGCTAAAGCACAAATGAGCACATGGCAGTGGTGGTGGGGTGGTCGTGGTGTTGGGACCGTTTTCAGGCTGGCGGTTCTCTGGACGACCTAGAGCGTCGTCAACTGATTGATTGTATGGAGATTGCACGAGGACAATCCCGTGCTCGCAATCACACTGCGAGAGCAAGCGAAGTAGGCACCAACCTACTTACAAACTCGCCACCACCGAGCTACTTCGAGTGGTACAGTAGTAGAACTGGAACAATCACGACGCCGTGGTAATCTGGAATTGTTGAACGAGAACAATCACGAGGTCGTGGTAATCCAGGATGAGGTGACTCAGAATTGATTGTCTTCTTTCCTGATTGTCCTCATGTCATGATTTCATTACACAGTACTGTTCATACCGGTATGTAAACACAAGAAGTCACAGAATACCGAGCTCAATCCGAACCATCCGCGTCCTGCTCAACACAGCTCTTCGCAGGCACAACACAGGCAGGAATTCATCATCACTCATTCACACACGAAGCGCCTCGCCCCCTATCCAGACGTCCTTACTGCATCAGACCACTCTCCCGACTCCCACACAGTCAGTGGTCGTCTCAGCCACTAACTCACTTCCGCGCACTCTCATAGTTGTGCTCAAACCACGCGACCGTCTCCTCCAATCCATCGCGGATCGACGTAAACTCGAACGCCGGCACCAGCGCACGCAGCTTCGCGTTGCTCGCAGTCTTCTTGAACTGCCCGTCGCTCTGGCTCGTGTCAAACACCACGTCGCCTTGGAAGTCCATCGCACGCGCAATCTCAAGCGCAACGTCCTTGATCGACACTTCGTCGTCTTCCCCGACCGACAAGATGAGCGGCTCGACGCTCTCGTACTCGTCGAGCACAAACAGCAGGAGCTGCGCCAAGTCGCGGCTAAAGATGAACTGGCGCAGCGGTTGCCCCGAGCCCCAGATCGTGAACGGCGTGCCGTCTCGCTTTGCCACGTGGCACTTGTGGATAAGACCAGGCACAACGTGGCCGTCGGTAATGCTAAAGTTGTCGTGTGGACCGTACACGTTCGTTGGGATCACCGACGTGAAGCGACAGCCGTGCTGGTCTGCGTAGCAGCGATTCATCGTGTCAATGAGGCGCTTCGCCATCGCGTAGCCTTCGTTCGAACGGTGCGGGCGACCGTTGTGGAGCATCGTCTCGTCAATCGGGTACGTCGTCTTGTCAGGGAACACACACGTCGAGAGGCACGACACGAGTTTGCGCACGCCGACCGTGTAGCTGGCGTGCAGAACCGCGTCGTTGATGGCGAGGTTGTCGCGAAGAAAATCGACTTTGTACTTCAAGTTGCTGAAGAGTCCGCCGACACGCGCAGCCAGGTGCACGACGTGGGTCGGCCGCAGCCGCTGGAAGAGCGCGAGCGTCTGGGCAGCGTCACGTAGATCAGCGTCCGCAGAGCCCACAAAGTGCCACTCATCTACAGCGCTGCTGCGGCTGTGATTGTTGGCCGTGACGACAGCTTGGAGCGCACGCCCGACGAGGCCCGTGCCGCCTGTGACGAGCACCACCCGCCGCTCGACTTGGGGATGGTTGCGGTCGTCGTTCATTTCGTCACGATTTGGATCTTCTTGAGCGAAATAATCACGTGCTATTGATTTTCTTCACAGTCACATTTGTTGCTTTGAATCATTTCCGATTTTCTCGCAATGATTTTCGTGAAGATGTCGGCGCTGTTCCAGCTCGTGCTGCTCGTGCTGCTTGTGATCGTGTCCTCCTCCTCCGCTGCCGCTCCCCATGACGCTGACACGGAGCAGCAGTCGTTCTTTGACTTCTCCGTCACGGACCTCAACGGTGCCACTGTGCCGCTGAGTCGCTACGCAGCCAAACGTGCGGTGCTCGTCGTGAATGTCGCGAGCGCGTGTGGGTACACGGACCAGAACTACCGCGAGCTCCAGGCGCTGTACGCCAAGTACGAGGCCCGCGGGCTCGAGATCCTCGCGTTCCCGTGCAACCAATTTGGTGCGCAGGAGCCTGGTACGGCCGAGCAGATCCGCAGCTTCGTCCGCGACACGTACGAAGTGACGTTCCCATTGTTTGCCAAGGTCGACGTGAACGGCGAGCACGCCCACCCGCTCTTTGCGTTCCTCAAGCAGAAGCTCGCGGGGTTTATCACCGCAGACATCAAGTGGAACTTTACCAAGTTCCTCGTCGTCGACGGTGTGCCGTTCAAGCGCTACGGGACTTCGACGTCGCCGTTCGCCGTGGAGGAGGACATCGTGCAGGTGCTGGCAAGCGAGCCGGCGAGCACCCGTGGAGACCGCCAGGAGCTCTGAGCAACTTAAGTCCAGGAGAGAGTGAGTAGGTCACTGGCAACTGGGTGGGTTGATTTCAGCACAGCAAGCGGACGTGAGTGCACGAAACGAGGTGCTTGAAAGAATGAGGGAGGCTGGGCCGCCTTTACGAACCCAACCACCCTTCTGATGGTGCGGAGTCGCAAGCCTAGAGGCTCGTGTAAAGTCCATTCCGTTTGAGCTTGAGGAATTCATCGTGCGTGCTCTCTCAACTGCCATGGTTAGTGTCCGCGTGAAGCAAGTCACAATGACAGCGAGATCGCAAAGTCCAATGATATCTCTGCTGTGGTGCAGCAATCGGGAGAAGTTGGGCGAGTCAAGCTGCCCCTCGTGTACATACAGTACTAGTACATAGGAATCGAGAGTACCCAGTGTTCCCCAGCGTACGTCACGTAGTGAGACGAGAAGGCCGATCCAGCCAGTACAGTGGACGCTCTTGGAAAAGGCGACGCTGATGAGTCCGCTTCTGCCAGCTTCCTCTTGATTTATCGTTGGCCTCCTTCTGAAGCAATGGAGCAGCCCACGCGCCGTCGTCGTGTTGAGCGGTCGGTGTTGATCACGCTGTTGATGGTGGTGCCGACACAATCAACGTGGTGCCGACACAATCAGCCTCCATTCTATTCAAAAACCACTTAGTACTCTACGCGCTGTCGTCGAATGTTGAGGTTGAGTGTGCTGACACACTCAACCTCCACGATTCGAAAACCACTCAGTACACTCATCATCGACACCATAGGAAGGAAACGATCAAGATACTGTTCATTCATACAGTAAGGACTGGCCCGTCCGTCGTCCGCCCGATTCCTCCTCTTCCAACCGAGAAGCGCAACACGACGCGCTCGCTCCACACGAGGGAGCAATGGGACACAAACGACATGAGCGCGCGCACAGTCGCTCAAAAACCACTTACGCGTCGCCCGCCGCCGACTTGCTGGCCGCCAGTGCCGCGTGCTTGCGGCGGTAGATGAAGCCGTAGCCCGTGAGCCCGAGACCGACAACGATACCGGCAATCAAGACGGGGATGAGCGACGACAGGATCGCCTTGATCTTCTTGTAGTAGTCGATGCGCTTCGGGGCCGCCTGGGCGATCTCTTCGCCGTAGTACGCTGGGACGATCACTTCGACTGGGAGCTTGGGCCACAGCACGTCGCTCATGGCGACTGTCGCGTCCGCCACGGAGGCCGACAGTGCGTACGACGCTTGCAGACGCTTGCGTGCGCGCATGGTCTTGCCCGTGCCCGCTTCAATGTCGATGTACGTTACGAACCGGTCCGCGTACTCGGCCTTGAGCACGCCGTTCTCGTACAGCTCGGCGTTCGACGCGACGCGGCCGTTCAAGAGCGTGAGGTCGAAGCCTTCAAGGAGCGACTTGTCGCCCCAGAGGAACAGCGGGTACGACACGTACGCGAGGAAGTTGGTCGAGAACCCGAGTCCCTGGACGCCGTCGACTGGGAACCCTGTGCCAAACTCGAGGTTCGACGGGCCTGAGACAAGCAGGTCTTCTGGGGCCGCGAACCGGTGGAGCGTGATGCCTTCAAAGTCCACTTCGGTCTGCTTGTTGAGCAACGTCACGTTCTGGTTCGCTTGGAGCAAGTAGATGTTGTTCGTCAGGACGTCGAGGTCTTTCTCAAAGCCCGTGATGCTGACGCCGCCAGGACGGACGCTCGTCGCGTCGTTCCCCCGCACGCGTGAGCACGAGACGTTCGAGAGTGGAGCGATGCAGTTGGCGTAGTTCTGGAACGCCATGATCTCTGGCAGCGTTGGGTTCCGACGCGACGGGAGCGTCGCCCACAGCGCCGTGCTCCTGTAGCCGTCAAACTGCTCGTACTCGTTGATAAAGTTCTTGTCGTCGCACCCTGTGCGGGCAATGTACTTGTTGAGCGCAGCGGCCGGTGGCGCCGACGTCGTGTAGTCCAGTCCCGACTTCTCAATGATCCCTGGCAGCGGTGCGGCACAGAGCGGGATCGACGGCGAGCAGAGACCGCACGTGGACGAGTTGAACGTCTTGGCCGCCACGTCGCCGTGCGCCGCTGCGTACATGGACACGAGGCGGCCGCACGAGACCGAGTTGATCGCCATCACCTTCGCGCCCGTCTTGCACTTCTTGCACTCGTTCGAGATCGCGAGGCACTCGGGCGAGGCTTCGTTGCCTACACAAGCAGCGCACCGAGCGTTCATGCCGCCCGACACACACACGCCGTTGTAGTTGGACGCGAGGCCGATGCCTGCGAGCATGCTCGAGTACCCGAGCGCCCACTGTGAGATCGTCCGCGAGACAAAGAGGCCGTTGTACGAGAAGCCCTCCAGCGTCAGGTCTGCGATCGCTGCGGGGCCAGTGAGCAGGAACGTCAGCACTTTCGGGCTCACGAGCTTGAGCGCCTCGGGGTCGTACGAGTTGAGGCCGTTCACCCACTTCATCATCTGCACTTCGTTCTCCTTGATCGTGTCCGCGAGGCCCGTCGCGTCCGCTTTCGCGAACGACCCGAGCGCCAGGCGCGTCAGGAACGCGCGCTCACCACCAGCCTGGGCGATCACGTTCAAGTACCCGACGTCGTAGCTAACCACACTGTCCTGGTCCGAGCACCCATCGCAGCTCATCGTCGGCTCGTACGTGTGGTACGTGTACTGTGTGTACGTCACACGCTCGTCCGCGAACGAAATGTCGCCGCGGATCTGGCGGCGACGGTACACCCACGGGCCGACTTCCTTGAGCTGGAGCTTGGCGTTTGTGTTCAAGTGCTCCTCTGCGTTCGTGACGTTGAACATGCGGAGTGCGTAGTAGTACGGCGAGCAGTCCTTGCAGTCGCCGTACGGGTCCCGGTACGTTTCTTTCTTCGCGTCCTTGTCGTTGCACGTCACGACACCGCTCTGGATCTTGCTGTCGATCACCTTGGGCAGCACCGTGCCGTACAGGATGCCGAGGAGGAGGAGGAAGATCCCCGTGCCGATCAACGACTTGCCCAGGACGTTCGGAGAGCACCGACGCTTGCCACCGCTGGCCTCCATCGGGACCTTCTCGTACGCCTCGGTAGGCGATGGAGCAGTCATCTTGAGCTCTTTCTCTGCTGCTGACTGGCTGACTGGAACTGGTCGGTTGCTTCTTGAACGGAGCTTGAGTGGGTGGCCGCAAATGTGGGAATGAGAGACTTTGCGGTGGGGTGGGGTGCCAGTGGCGACACACACGAAGACAGCACCACTCTCCCTATGAAAAAGCAAAAGTTGCTTTTTTCTCCGCTTTACAAATTCAAAGTTAAACCATGAGGGCAACAAAGGCGCGAAGAGACGAAGAGCATCCCTCCATGACACCTTCCATCATTCGATTTCTTGTTTCTGTGTTACCGCAATCACAAATGTCGAATGAGGAGGTACATCTTGAAAAACGTCCCCCAGGTACCTGTGGTGAAAGAAAGCACCTTTTTCTTGTTGGTGGACACGTTCCGGCTCTTTGTCTTTGTGGTTGGACCACCCAGTCACGAAAAAGTGTTTTGTTTGATGACACCGGACTCTGTTCTCGGAACCTCGCATACTGGAGGTTCAACAATCGTGAGAACTTGCGGTACTGTAATGCGGTACTGCAATGCGGTAATTTTGAAAATCTACGATGCCGTGTTATGTGCCAAGGATACTTGGCTCAATGGTGTGGGCTCGCTTCGTGTTGTATGCAAATGCACATGCTTGGTATGCGCAGCGACTCGCTCGTGCATTGACCAGCATACAGGCGCACCTTCATCGTCGAGCTCGCAACGGTCTCCTTTTCAGGTCACTGTGCTGCAAAGGAAAGAAGGGATCAGGTGAGATGCCCGGAAGGCCGAGTTTGACCCACACAAACACAACAAACACTCAAACTTGAGCGTTGGCACCACAACCTCATAAAATAGGTCGATTGAACATGAGTTGAACTCATGAACCTGTGCAACTCTGTGTTCCACGGGTCCCAACAATTCGAGAGATGCTGTATTCTTCACGAAGAGGAACTTCGGTCTGCTTCAGTGACGCCCTGATGGCATTCGGCGGTGTCGTGTCGTTGATGGAACCCTCCTGGTTCCTGCTGCTCGGGATTCGCTGGCATGGCATTCTTTGAGTTGGAACCAGCCTAAGTTGCTGTCTGAGTATTACAGTAACCTGAACCTGAGTCACAGGCGGAATTCGTAGCATTGAATCGCACTTGTGGCACAATACTACAGCAGGACGACTCCGCATCAATCGACAGTGGTGACACAATACGACTTGGTGTCCATCAACAGGACTCGGTATCTTTCTAACCACCTCTCACTCGCTTTTGAGACCATTTGGAAATCCGACAGCCAAAGGTCGAAGCG
>JAASGD010000479.1:0-21744 GCA_023334115.1 Globisporangium megalacanthum
AAGGTGCTCAAAGTAGACTGGGGTCTGGTCGGCATTGTATACAATGTCCACGTCTAGATTGTCCATGCGCTTTTGGAACTTTTTAGCAAACGAGCGAGCCTTCGATGCCGCGTCATCAGGCGAGATCTGCCCTTGACGTGTTCTCGCGCGAAACGCGAGCAAGTGGCGGCGAAGAAGCCCTTGACGCCAAGCCCAACTGGGCGTGAATGACGCTGACACGCCAACATCACTCGCAACTTGAAGCGCCTTCCTCTGTAGCATAGGGGCCGACACTGGAGCACCTTCAGCTTGGCACGAATTAACCCACTTGAGTAGGTCTACTTCGGCGTCGCGAGGTAGCGACGTGGCTGTCCCCTGGCTACGCTCACGCCGCAGCTCTCTGGTCGTATGGTGGGAGCACAGCTGCTCCAGTTGCTCGCGCTGTTTAGCCCAAAGGTACACGCTCTTGCGCTTAGTCTCCCTGGCCGAGCCGCTTGCCCCAGGAAAGTAGCGATCGAGTGTTTTTGGCATTCCGTGCTCGGTGTAGTAGGCGACGACAGTGAGCCGAAAAGCGCTGGTTGGCACGTCGCGTGAGTAGTCACGCGGCTTGCGGCCACCACCAGACGAAGTTGGATGTCGTCCGCGTGGCATCTTGAAGAGTGATTGAGATTGTGTGTGGTCTTAGTGTGCTGCGTTGGTAAGCTGTGTGAGTTGCTCTGCTCTCGTCCACCCACACATGTGTGGCTGCAAAAGTCTGTCGGATACAACGTGAGTAGAATGCTTTTTTAACGAGACTTTTGTGGCTCGGAAATTGGCTGCGTCGGATACAAGAATGTGTCGGACACAACAAATGTTATGCGGTATTTCATAAATAAAACAATATGATGGGCAAGTTGTAATATAGAAAGCATATCGGGCTAGAATCGAAATTACTGTTTGCTGATGAAGACCACTTTCTCGTCCACAAGAATTTGCACAGAACGTGCAGTTAGAGAAGGAGCCAGTGACCAACCTCCTGTTTGATGAAAACCCTTTCTATCTACAGTACTTCACTGTTAGTATTATGTTTACAAGCGTCTAAAAAGTAAAGTACCTATATATTATCTGAAAAGCCTGAGTAAAAATGATAAGCCTGCACATTTCTGCTAATGTCCGCCACGTTTCACAGCAAATTCTTTGCGGTCTGGTCCGACTGGACCACTTGTGGGTTGACACGGCGAAAGAAGCCCAAGCTCGCTGCCCTCGAAGCACTCGCCGTGTTCATTCGCTTCCTCCTTGCGCTACCCCCGTCGCCGTCGCCGCTCCGTCCGCCCTGCAGCCGCCATTCACCCCCTCTCATCCCCGAGAGGTGCCACCCGCATCGAAACTGGAGCTCCGCCGCGTCCCCACCGATGGACTCGAAATGGTGCGTTTACACGCCAACTCTGCGTGCTGCCACCTCAACAGCCTGCTTAACACAAAGCTTTTGTGTCTTGTTACTGTCGAATGTGTGCTCAGAGCGTTCCTCTGCGCGAAGGGAGCTTTCAAGGCGCCCTCGCTGCTCCGAACGAGCCGTTGCTGGTTGCGAGCAAGGCCTTTCCGTTGGTTCATCCACCCCCGAGTGCGACTTTGCCGGCTTCAAACGATGCCACTGCTGCTCCTGATCGAACCGTCGCCGTCTCGTCTGGCGCTGGGCTAGCGAAGAAGCGTGCGCTCGTACTTGGCAGAGCCGATAGCTCGAGTGCCGGTCCAGGGGCGATGGTGCCAGTCGCTGCAGGCTCGCGGCTCTCGTATCAAGCGCCACCTTCGGCTTCGGCCTCGACAGGCTCTCTGAGTCTACGTGTTCAGATTCCAGCAGCAGCCCTCGCAGTGCCTTCCACGCACAGACACCACCACCACCACCATCCGAATAGCGACCACAGCCGTACCCACCACCACAACCACCATCATCACGACCACGAAGACCACGCGTCGAAGCGGCCACGGCGTGAGCCGTCGAGCCCGACATCTGTGGGGGACATTGACGACCCAAAAGCGATCCCTCGATGCGTGCACACGACGCTAGCAGAGCCGCCAGCAGCGCTGCAGGAGCAGCTCCGTCCTACCCAATCGTCGGTCGTGGCCGCCCCCACTTCTAGCGTGGTGCAGCCGCGTCCAACGCCTGTTGCTGTGAGTGCGAACGCAGCGAAGATGCAGTCGGTCATCCGCGGTCTCCAGCACCTGTCGGCGTGCGCGTCCGGGTGTGCGAACCCGCTGTGCGTCTCGACGCGTAACTTTGTGGGCAAAGTGGCCGCGCACTTGGTGGCAGTGCGTGCGAAAGCGGTGCATGACGCGGCCACGTGCGGCGCGTGCCAGCTCTGGGCGGGCATTGTGGCGTCGCATACGCCGACGTGCCGTGCGGCGACGTGCGCAGTACCGCTCTGTCGTGCGCAGAAACCGCAGACGTGACAGTAAGCGAGGGAGGGAGGAGCCAGGATCGTTCTTTTACCATTGAGGAAGCAAGTTTTAGGTCAAAAACCACATCGCATGCGTAATAATAGCACTGCAGTTTGGACAGGTTGCGGAGAAGCGATGGCTTCCCAGACTTCGACTTCCAGGCAGCTGACTGAGCTCCTTCTACACGAATCAGCCCTCGGATGGTGCTCAAGTTCTGCTCGAACGTGTTCTCGGCCGAGATGTTTGGGCTTGGACCAGGCGCAGCGGCACCACCAAAGAGCATCGTCCAGTCTGTGAAGAACAGCGCTGATGACATTGTCAAGAAGAGAGAGGTGCTGACCGACGTCCTGCTCGCTACGAACGGCGCAAAGTGGGAGAAAGAGTTCCGCGTCCACTTTGACGGCTCGAACGGCACGGGCCTGGGATTTCAGTCGCTCGAGGCGGCTGCAAGGCTGCCCCGAAGCTCGAGACGGAGCTCCGACTCAGTTGTGGCCACTGTTGTCGCGTCCCGAGCCTCGGAGACCTCCGAAGCCAACGCGACTCAAGGAGACGACTACGCTTGCGTCGTGCGCGAGGTCCTGCCAGACGGACTCGCGGCCCAGTACAATGCGCGCTGTCGCAGCCTCGGAGACTACTCCCGCCTCGTTCTACCGGGCCTCCGTGTGCGTAAAGTCGACAGTGACGACGTCGCTGGTCTCTCGTACGACCAAGTGCTGCAAAAGTGAGTTGTCGGACGAACCTCCTTCCTATACGTGCACGGAATGACGCGTCGGTCCTTACTGTACCTGCTCGTGCGCTGTGGTACCTGCCTTACAGACTGCGCGATGCGATGCCAGCGTTCGTCATCACGTTTGCAGACGTGCGGTCGAAACGCGTGACGACATCGCCACCAGCGCGTCGTCTCGAGGCCCCGACAAGCTCTCGACCGCGCCAGAGTATCCGATCGATCGGACGCGCACTGCTTGCAGTCTCCGCCCCGTCGACTGCGCGTCGCACGAGCAGCGTCGGCCTCCAAGTCGCACGCCGTGAGTCCGAGTCACCGAGCGTCCACCATCACCATCACCACACGCGACGCAGCAGCACGAGTAGCATCGTGTTTCTCCACAGCGGAGCGACAGAAGGCGACAGAGGCACTGGCAAAAGCGACGAGAGTCTCGTTGACGACCTCGATGCCAAGCCGACAGATGCAAGCGACGAGCTGGAGCGTGTGAAGCACCAGATGCGCGAGCTGCAGCGTGAGAGCGAGCGGGTGGCCCTGGAGAAGCAGCAGCTCATTGAAGAACGCGACGCGATCGCTGCTGCCAATGCGACGCTCGAAGCAGATCGGCGGCAGTTGCTGGAAGAGCGCGACACGGTGGTTGCGACCACCGACCAGTGCGAAGCCAGTCGACTACGCGACGCACTGGACGAAGCCCAGCGAACGCTCGCTCAGCGTCAGCGAGAGCACGCGGTCACCCAGTCTGAGCTCGGGCGCCGACTCAGTGACCACGTTTGCCAGTGTGACGACCACGCGACACGAGTGACGGAGCTCCGCCACGAGAAGGACGCGCTCCAGCTCGCGTGGACCGAGCTGGAGCTCGAACACGCTGACTCGGCTCAGCACGTCGAGGAGCTGCACACTCGACTCGTGCAGTCCCAGGAGCAGCTGAAGACAGTGGCACAGCAATTGGCGTTGGCTCAGAAGGAGCTCGCAACCAAGAGTGCTGAGCTCACTGCTCTCACGCACGGCATCGCGGCCATAGTGAATGGATCTCCAAGCGACACTGACGAGCTTCCACCCATCGCCCAGCTCGTATGCGTCCGCCAAGCTCAGGACGAGCGCATAGCGATCGAAACGCACCGAGACGAGCTCCTTCTCGACGCGTCCCGCTGCGAGCAGCTGCTCCAGTGCTCGCAGCACGAAGTCGACGAGCTCGCAGCCGCAAACACGGCGCTTCGCACGGAGCTCGCCACGCTCTACGCTGAGACTGCACGTGCCCAACAAGAGCACGACGTCGCAGTCGATCACGAGCTCAACACAACCCAGGAGCTCCTCTCGACACAGACCCACGACGACCTGCAGCGACAGCTGGCGACGCTCGCAGCTCAGTGCGAAGCCGAGCGGCGCGACAAGCGGCAGCTCCAGCTCGCACTGGACGCGTTGGAGGCGAGTGCGCGGGCAAAACTGGACGCGCACACGCGCGAACTCGCGTTCCTCGCACGCTTCAAGCAGCAGCTCGTGCGGGGCGTCGTGCTGACCAAGTACGGCACCCGGGGCAGTCCCCACACGCGCGTCGTGTTCGCTGACGTCGCAGGCCGCTGGCTGTCGTGGAAACCACCGACAGGTGGCGGGTCGCTCGCGTCGCCGCGTGCGGACGCGACTGTCGAGACGCGCGACTTTGTCGAAGTGCTCGCGGGCGCTGCGACGGACGTCTTCCAGCGCCACACGCCGACAGAGTCACGCGCGTGCTTCTCGCTCGTATTCGTGCGTCCGTGTCGCACACTCGACCTCGAAGCTGCGAGCGTGGACGAGTGCTGTGAGCTCCTGCGGGGCTTCCGGCTGCTGCTTGAGGACGCGGCTGCACAGAGGCACAACGCGAGAGGATGAACGGAGAGAGAGAGAGAGAGAGAGCAGCAGCAGGCAGATGCAGCACGAGAGGTGGATGGCGAATGAGATCTCGATCTCTATTGACTTGGTGCTGCGTCCGTACGTCCGTGCGTCTGTCTCTCGTGGGTTGGACGTGTCGCGTCGGCTCCTTACTGCTGGAGCCCCTCCTTGAGGCCGCCGACGACCTGTTCGTAGCTCGGGAAGAGCTTGAGGTCGCCCGAGTACACGAGGCTTGGCGGGTGCGCCATCGCCGCTTGCACCACACGCTGGAGGTCAGCGGCCGTGACTGCGTCGATCTTGTCGCAGACCGACTCGGGGCTCTCGCGCAGGCCGTACGTGAGCAGCTGGCGGCCAATGTCTTCGTACAAGATCATGCGCGACTCGAGGTTCATGAGCACCGACGACTTGAGCTGGTTCTTGGCGCGCTGGAGCTCCGACGCGTCCACCGGCCGGTTCGCGACGTGCAGCAGCTGGTTACAGAGCAGCGCGACGAGGTTGCTCGTGTGCGACGGCGCACAGGCGCCGTAGATGCCCAAGAGCCCAGCGTCTGCGTGGATCGACGAGAACGCAAACGCCGACTCGACCCAGTAGAAGCGGTTGAGCACGCTCGTGTACAGGCGCGAGTACATGCCTTTGCCGGGCCCGCCGGCCGAGAAGCTGTCGCCGCCGCCCAAGAGCGTGTGCAGTACGCACACCGGCACAAGGTCTGCGTGGTGCCACCCGCCGGTCGGGAACGCGAGCGCTGCGTACGAGAACGGCGCGTCCGCGTTCTCTACCGTCCGCACGCCCCCCACATACGCGACGGGCGTGTCTGCGTCCCCTGTCGAAGACGTCGACACGCTCTCATTTCCGGTTGGGATCGCGGCAAAGAACTTGTCTGCGAGGGCGACAAGCGACGCGTGGTCGACGCCAGAGCCAGCGAGCACCATATTGTGCGCGACAAAGTGCTTGGTCCGGAACGCGAGCACCGCGTCGAGCGTCAGCGCGTCGATCTGGTCGAGCGGGCACTGGAGCGGCCGTCCGAGCGACGCCTTGTCGCCGTACGCAGCGCCGTGGATGAGCTCTTGGAGCAGCGCTTGCGGGTTCTCGAGCAAGTCCTCGCTCTGGAAGCGCATGATCGCTTTGATGCTCTCAATCTCGTCCGCGTCGACGTTCAGGTTCAGCACTGCGTCCGCGAGCAGCTCGAGGCCTTTCGCGACATTGTCCCGCAGCAAGTCGACCGTGTAGATGATCTGCTCCCGGCCACAGGACGACGTCGTGAGCGCTCCAATGCTCTCAATCTGCCGCACGAGGTCCGCGTGCGACCGTGTTGTCGTGCTCTTGAAGCCCAGGTGCTCAAGGCAGTGGGTCACGCCGACGTTTGAGTCTGTCGACGGGACGTTAGGTTCGGGTCGTTAGGTTCGGGTCGTTAGGTTCGGGTCTCTCTCTCGCTCGGTGTTGGATACCAGTACGCACCGTCTTCGTGGCGACTGCCAGCGTCAATGAAGACGCCGATTGTGGCCGCTTGGCCGTACGTCTCTTGCGAGATCACACGCAGTCCAGACGAGAGGACCGTCACTTCGGTCTGCGGCGCCTGGAGCTGACTCGCAGGCTTGAGCTTCGGCAGGCTAGGACCACAACGCGCTCCCGTCATTACATGAGAGTCGCTTATAACCACCGCAAGAATGTACACAAAACGACGCACCCAGGGAGCTCCTGGTCGAGCGGCAGCTGCGGCGTGGACACGACGTTCGGGCGGAGAATGTCCTTCGGGTCCACGTCGTCTAAAGGCGGCGCCCGTGCGACTGAGAAGCAGCGGCGCACAGACGAGGCAGCAGCAGAGGAAGAAGAAGGAGGAGGTGGCGCCATGGCGCCCGCGAACGCGCGTGCGGTGGCGCGACGCAGCTGCGCGCGGAGGGCTCCAACCATGACCTGCACCATCGTGTGTGGTTCTGGTGGTGAATTCAGGATTGAGCAAGCAGCGCTGGTGTGCCGCTTTTGTCGGCACAGAAGTGGGCCATGTCCGATCGTACCGGTCCAAGTGGCACACTTCTTCAAATGCCGTAATTCCTAATGTAAACAGTATTGATTCGATTTAGAGAGGGAAATCAACCAGCTCAGCACCAACAGGTGTCGTCACATCCAAGTCTCCACCAGGTCCAGCCACCACGACCAGCGACCAGCATGGCTGGCAAGCGCCAGGCGACGCATTGGGCAGCGCGCCGCAAGCAAAAGCAGGCGCGCACGGCCGACAATGAGCACCGCAAAGCAGAGACGATCGACCGACGCGCTGGAATCGCAGACACCATCCACCCAGGCTCGTACGCAGCACTCCGAACGACGACGTCGGAAGCGGACAAGACCGCCAACGAGGACGACTCAAAGGCGCCGCCCAAGCGCCGCTACGGCCTCTGGCTCGCGTTCTGCGGGAAGAACTACTCGGGCATGCAAATGTGCGTACTGTACGCTCCGTTGGGTGTACGAATGGGGAAGAACTAACGCCCGACCGCCTGCCTCATCCCAATCAGGAACGAGGGCGTCAAGACCATTGAGGCCGAGGTCGAGCGCGCGCTCTTTGAGGCCGGCGGCATCTCGGCGTCCAACTTTGGCTTCCTCCAGAAGGTCGGCTGGAGCCGTGCGGCCCGGACCGACAAGGGCGTGCACGCGGCGGGGCAGATGCTCACTGCGAAGCTCCACGTTGGCGACGACGTCCCAGCGTTCGTAGCACGCGTGAACGCGTCGTTACCAGCCGACATTCGCGTCCTCCACATGGTCACCGTCACGAAGAACTTTAACGCGAAGAAAGCGTGCGACCAGCGCACGTACGAGTACCTCGCGCCGACGTTCATCTTTGGGAAGCGCACAGCGCTGAGCGGCGCGAACGAGACGGCCACCAAGGCGGATGACGATACGCTCGCGATCACGCCCGAGACGCTCGCGCAGCACGAAGCGTTCCGGCTCGACGCGGCGACGCACGCGCGCCTGAACACGGTGCTGCGCCAGTTTGAAGGCACGCACAACTTTCACAACTTTACGTCCAAGCTCGAGCCCACGAGCCCCAAGTGCCAGCGGTACATCACGTCGTTCGCTGCGTCCGAGCCACCGTTTGTCGCACATGGGATGGAGTGGATCCGCCTCCGTGTCGTGGGCCAGAGCTTCTTGCTGCACCACATCCGCAAGATGATTGGCACGGCCGTGGAGATCGTCGCGGGCGCGGCGGACGCTGGCGTGATCCACCGAGCGATGCAGCTGGGAAAGATGGACCTGCCGAAAGCACCGAGTGTCGGGCTCTACCTCGCTCAAGCGCACTTTAAGATCTACAACCGGAAGCTCCGGGACGCACCTGGCGGCTCCGCTCACCCGCCGCTTGACTTGGACGCGGACGTGGCGGTGAAAGACGCCGTCGAAGCGTTCAAGCGGAACTTTATCTTCAGCCACATTGTCCAGCACGAAGCGGCGACGCGCACGTACGCCAAGTGGCTCCGGTCGCTCGAGCTCCTGCCGTGCGACTACGCGGTCAAGACGCTGAGCGAGTGGAAGGCGGAGAAAGAGGAGATCGCTGCGATTGGCGCGGACCGTGCGGCCAAGCGGGGAGCGCTCCAGGCGATGCGTGAAGCCGCTGCCATTGCGGCTTCTAATGCGGCAGGTGGGGCGGATGAGACGACGGAGGAGAAGGGAGCTGAGCCTGCCAAGGGGGATGGAGACAGCGGACCAGAACATGTCGACGGAGTCGCTAGCAACGAGTAGGAAGGGAAGGAAGGACGTGAGGGGCAGGTGACTTAGAGCTAACTGTCCAGACGACAGACGGGACGAGGGGGTAGCTCCGTGGCCGGTGCCTCACTCACTGGACGAAGGACGAGGAGGAGACGGTCGTCCATAGCAATTGATCCCACACTCATGGGACTTGATGGACCCAAGAGGCTACTTCTACTACTGAATAACGGCTTGACGCGTCGACCGCTTATAGGTCCACACACGTCTCACTCACTCGCGTCTGAGTGAAGGCAAGCAGTGGTGGTGTGGGGCGAGAGATGGTGGTTCCACCGGCCTCTATGGTCGAGACCAGCAGTGCTCCGAGTGAGCTCACGAAGACCGCAGTGCTGCTCTCCCAGATGATTGAGCGCGAGGCCAAGCATGGCAGCCGAAAGCTCCGCATCCCGACGTTCAGACGCAGCTCAGAGAGCTCGCAAGGCGACGGTGGCGGCCGGTTCAGCGCCCAAAAGCGGTCAGCTGCGGTCGGTCCAACGCCAGGAAGTGACGAGCTCCAGAGCACTCGACCTCTCGTCCCGCCAAGCACATTGCAGGACGCACCCGTCTTGACTGGACCGCTTGCGTCCAGAGCTCTTCAAACCGACTTGGCGACAACGCGAGGCTCCAAGATCGCCGAGTTGCAGCGCCGAGGCTCCCGACCTGCGCGCTCGTTCGCCGAGATCGACACAACCGACCGCCGACCTGTCGCAGTCCCAACAGCTGCGTCTGTGCAACTGTCCGCGTCGCCACTGTCGCGCAGGCAGCGCCTCTGGCTGCTCGTCGACGACCCGCAGTCGTCGCCGACAGCGAACTCGATCTCCATCTGTGTCTTTGGCTTCGTGCTCGTGTCGACCGTCGTGTTCATCGCCCAGACCGAGGACTCGCTCGCTCGCTACGCTTCCGAGTTGCACGTCGTTGAGCTCCTCTGCGCCGCCGTCTTCTCCCTCGAACTGCTTGTGCGCGTCCTCGCAAGTCCGAGCAAAGTCGCGTTCTTTAAGGGTGCGTGCGTGTGTCTCTCTTGCGCTAGAGTGCCTGCGCTTGGCCTCCCTCCCTCTCTCACTTGCCCGTCGTCTCAGACTTTGCCAACTGGATCGACATCCTCGCGATCTGTCCGTTCTACCTCGAGCAGATCCTCGCGATCGAGAACGCAGGCTCGTTCGGCGCGATCCGGATCGTCCGGCTCACGCGCGTCGCGCGCGTGCTCAAGATCTCGCGCTACTCGTCGGCGATCCAGGTCTTTGTGCAAGCGATCGTGATCAGCATCAAAGCGCTGTCGATGCTCATCTTCCTCATGTCGATCGCGATGATTGTCTTCTCGAGCTTGGTCTACTTTGCCGAGTACACGCCCGACGGCTGTCGCGACGGTGGCTGGATGGGCGACTGCACGAGCACGAGCGCAACACCGTGGCTCGCGTCATCAATCGCGAGTGCTGCGGCGGCTCGGGCCGCGTCCGCCACGGACTGCGTCTGCGTCGACCCGAACCCGTACACGAGCATCGCATCGTCGTTCTGGTGGTGTGTCGTGACCATGTCGACGGTCGGGTACGGTGACATGACGCCCGTGACGCTCCCGGGCAAGATCGTCGGCTGCGTGACGATGCTCACCGGCACGCTCGTGCTCGCGCTCCCGATCTCTGTCATCGGCACGAACTTCCAGAAGGTCATGAAGACCATGATGCAGCAGACGATGAAGTCGAACGTCGACTTCCTCAAAGGCAAGCGCATGCTCTGTCGCACTGAGATCGAAGCGATCCTCCAGCGCTTCCACGCCGTGACGGAGGACATCCACCTCGACGTCGACGACGTCATCCACGTCTACGACGAAGACAACAACGGTATGCTCGAGGACGAAGAGCTGCAGAAGTTCCGCATCGACCTCGAGATCCTCCAGAACCGCTTGATGCTGAGCCACAGCCACGGCGGCAGTGCGACCCCACTTGCTGGCAGCGACGACACCGACTCGCGGTCACTTCAGAGCGGGACCGCGCTTCCCGTCACAGCGACAGGTGCGCCACTGCGCCACCACGCGCACTTCATCTCGGCTTCCACCCGTGTGCCTCGCCGAGCAAGCGTCTCGAGTGCTGTCGTGCGGCCGTTCCTAGGACCCACGGCGTCGCTTTCTGGACAAGCAGATGACCTGCAGCGGAGGAGAGCGGCGTCTGCGATCGCGTCGTCGGACCCGGGCGTGTCGGTCCCATCGCTCTCGGGCCCAGAGAACCTTACGATCTCTCCTGCGCAGCGAGCGCGAGAGGTGTTCCAGTCGTCCTTGACAGGCCCAAACCACACAGACGTGGAGCACATCACGACGACGATAGCGTCGGTCTTTTCCGCCCCAAGTGCCAGCGTTACGCGACGTGGAACCCCTGGGCTCACTGGCGTTCTCTCGGACGACAAGGCTTCCATACCACACGATGCCTCGACGCTGCGTTCATTCAGCCAATCGCTTGTCGCAATCGACGTTGATAGGGAACGAGCATCGACACCGTCGCTCCCTGTCGCGCCGATCGAGAGTGAGGTCTTCTGGACGCGGATGCTCGAGATGCAACAGGCGCTCGAGGAGCGCTTGGCCGTGACGGAGCAGCGGCTCGAAGCAAAGCTCCAGGTCCTCGCGAAGATCCTCGTGCGCTTAGAAGGGCGGATGGAGGAGAACGAGTAGCTGTTTGGTTTGGTTGGTGGTTCTTCTCTCTCACTGTCACTGTGGTGGTTCCGCCAACGAGCAGAGACGGTGGGAGTTCATAGCGCAACATTCTGTGCCCCGTCCTCACCTCCCTCCTCCTTCTCCATCCTCTTCCTCACTCTCACGACCTTCCTGGACAATGTTCGTCTCTTGGAGCAACTCGTGCAGGCCTGCACCTCCAGAATCGAGCGCAATCGAACGCCGTCGCATCCTCGCAGTCCTCGCACTCGCCACCTCTGCTGCTGACTGCTGAACGACACTGTCGCCGTTCGCTGCGAGTCGCTCCTGTCCAGTAGCGTCAGTCGTCTCGTTCCTGTCGCTCTCGACAACCGGCCCTGCCGACGCCGCCTCGACGTCTCCACTCGTGCGGCTGCCTCCCACCATCTCTCTTGTCATCGCACTCATCAGCCCTCGAGTCGTGGGGCTCGCGCCAGTCGCAATCGACTGCGCACGCCGCAATCGTGAGCTGAACGACGAGTCAACGACACCGTCAGACTCAGCATGCGTAGGCGACAGAACGGTCGCAGCCTCGTCTTCCTCGACGCGCTTCGGCGTCCCGTCCAAGTCGTTCAGCGTCCCGCTCGGCAGGATGAGCTCGACAAAGAGCCGGAATGCGCTGCTCCACTCGAGCTCGTTGTGCACCTTGAGTTTCGCAGTGAGCTTCGACTCGAGCGTGCTCGTGCGGGCGTCGCTGTTCAGCATCTGCGCGCTTTCGTGCAGCGTCGACGGCTGCCGCAGACCGACGACAGGCGCCGAGATGCGTCTCGCAATCGGCGGCTCAGTGGCGGCTCGTCCGCTACCACTTGACGATAAGAGACGGCTCTCAGTCTTCTTCCGCTCTGCGACGTCCTGTGCGAGCTTGAGCACCGGCTTGAAGAACGGACTTGCTGAGAGGATCTCGAGCAGCGCCTCCGAGTCGAGCGCAAAGAGGTCGCTCGCACGGATGCTCGTGACTGTCATGAGACTCACCGAGTGGCCCAAGAGACCGACTTCGCCAAAGTAGTCGCCCATGCGGAACCGCCCCGCGTGGTATCGCGACGGGTTCGACCGGCTCTTGGAGAAGAGGTACCCGCGCACGACAAAGTACATGGCTTTGCACACACTCCCTTCCACGACGACGCTCTCACCGCGTGGGTACCCTTCAAACCGCAGCCGTTGGGCGACTGCGTGCATGACACTCTCCGCGAGCGACGTCGACACAGCGTCGTCGTTCCCGCCGCCACGTGCGAGCGGCCGGAACACGCGCTCCATGAAGAGTTGGAGCGGCTTCTCCGCGATGCACAGCACGCCGTCTGTGCGCACGCTCTGTGGGAGGTCGGCAAAGACGGTCTGGTAGTCCACACCCGCGTACGACGACCACCACGACGTGAGGAACGCGTTCGCACGGAGCTTGAGCGCACCACTGACGCGCCAGCGCGCCAAGTAGTGCTCGACTGCAATGTGGTTCTTGCGGAACCGGATCTCGTTGTCAATGTACAGGATGAAGACGTTCGCCATGGCGCCAATCATGAGCGCCATCACGAGCTGACCGGCAAAGCTCACGAAGATGCTGAACGCGTAGTCGAGCGTGCGCGTAGGCACGAACGTCCGCGCTTTCTTCACGAACGCGGTCGTCCCAAACATGAGCCCTCGGAAGAGCCGACGGAGGAGCAGCGACGGCGCGGGGTCGGACGCTGCGAGCTCCTGAGCTGGGAGCCACGCTTGCCAGTCGGCGCCCAAGCCACCGTGCATTGCGACCGCAAAGTACGCACACGACGTCCAGAAGATGCCAATGACGTAGAGGAGCCCGAGTGCCTTGACGCGGTCGAGCTCGAACGACACGCTCCGGCGCTTAATCTCGCTCCGGTAGTGCACGAGGTTGAGCACTTTGACGCACCGGTTGAGCCGGAGCCACCGACGCGCGTCGCCGGCGAGAAAGTCGGCGGCAAAGTGGTCGAGTGGGAACGCTGCGACGACGTCCCAGACGAGCCGCTCGCGCTTGTACGCTTGGAGGTGCTCCTGTTCGTACAGCTCCATCGCGCCTTGGTTCGACCGGACGCGGAACTGGAACCAGACGTCCCACCAGAAGACGACTTCGCACACGCACTCGACGAGGCGGAGGACGACAGGGACGCCGTTCCAGCGATCGAGTGCGTCGTAGACGACGCGGTACGGTACAAAGACCGCCATGAAGACCGTGCAGAGCGACGTGAGGCGCACCCACCGGATGTACACGCGGCTCTGGATCTCGGCGCCGGTCGCGAGCACACGCAAGACGCGCTGGACGCGACTGAGCGCTGGCTGCACGAGTGCGTGGAGCCGGACAACGAGCACGTTCGACCGGACGAGCGAGAACGTGAGCGACTTCTTCTGGTCGCGCCGGGTGTGGGCCAAGAGCACGTGCTCAATGCTCTCGGCACGCGAGTTGAGCACGTCCATACGCGAGTGGATACGGCGGAGACCACGACGGCGAGACAGCGACCCCGACCCACTGGTGCTCGGGCCGCCTCCTCCACTGCTGCTGCTGCTGCTAACGCCGTGCTCTTGGATCTCGGCGGCTTTCCGCGAGAGCTGCTGCTGCTCCTGTTGGATCTTGACAATGCGCAGCACCTTCTTCTTCCACTCGGGGAACCGGTCGAACACGAGCTCGAGCGACTGGCGCGAGAGCCGGTAGAGAATGCACGACGTCTTGGCTTTCACGAACGCGTTCCGAGGCGCGTGTGTGAAGAGCGCGGCCTCACCAAAGTAGCTCCCTGCCGTGATTTCGTTCACTTTCTGGAGCGCACCGACGTCCCGAAGCCCAGAGCCCACGACACGGTGGGGCGACGGCGGCCCCGACGACGCAAGTGGTGTCAAGAGCGCGACTGGGACGAGGATGTCGAGCATGCCAGTGAAGATGAAGAACATCTCGCTCCCGTCCTCGCCAAAGCGGCAGATGAACTCGTCCTTGACGTACAGCGTCTGCGTGAAGAGCGAGACGAGCATGCGCGTGACGGCGTCGTCCATGCCCGCGAGGAACGCGACCTTGACGATCATGGGCTGGAGCTGGAACATGCGAATGTCGACGAGGAGCGACGGCGGGAGGACGCGCTCGAGCACGTGCTCTTGCGTGATGGAGTGGAAGCGCTTGAAGAAGAAGTACGTCTTGAACTTCTCTTGGACGTCAAGTGGGAGCGTAAAGTGCGCCAGGAGGTGCCGGAGCGAGCTCAGCTTCGCGACAAACTCCCGATCTTCCGAGTCGTGGAGCTCAATGACGTCGAGGAAGTTCCCCACGACGTACGCAAAGAGGAAGAAGCCGCTCGTCATGGTCGTGACGCTAAAGAGACACTGCGCGACGGTCTTGGGGAGCTCGCCTGTGCTCGACGCGGACATTAAGCCAAAGGACCAGAAGACGGAGCCAAAGTACTGGAGACTCCGACTCCCGTCTGCAAGCTGTTGCGACGGGAGCCACAGGTTGTCACCAAAGTACGTTGTCGCATTCGACGCTGACGCCGTGGCGTTGGCGTTGGCGCGGGCGTGGGCGTTCGCCCACCACGTCTGGAGCCCGGAACGGTTCGCGCCAAAGTCGAACCAGACGCAGCCAAAGAGATGGGCGGCGAGGAAGGTGTAGTACACGAGCTGGAGCAGCCGGAGCTCAGTCGCGAGCTTCACGTACTTGCTCGCGAGTGAGCGGAAGTGACGGGGCGCCTTGTAGATCCGGAGCAGCTTGTTAATGTTGAGAAGCTCGAGCCGAGCGGCTGGTGCGAGCCAGTTGAGCGCAAAGAGCGGGACAAGCGCGACCGTGTCGACGAGAAAGTGGACAGAGTGGAAGTAGTGCGCCTTGATCGCGTGCATGTCCATGACCTTGTTGCCGTACTCGTAGAACCCGAGGCGGGACTGGAGGTAGAGGTCGACGAGGAAGCAGCACTCGAGGAGCACTGTGAGCGTGTCGGCGCGTAGAAACACACTCAGCTCTGCAGTTAACGACGCGGTCGAGCCGAAGCAGATGTGGTAGACGACAACCGACGACTGGACGGTCGTTGCGAGGAAGATCCAGGCTTCCCAGACGCCGACAAAGCGCGCGTCTGGGTCGACACTCGACTGGCGCTGGCCCATCCAAGCGCCGACGCGGCCCCAGAGCTGGACGACCGCCGGATGACGCGACGCGTCGGCGCGAGCTATGGCCTGTCGCTGCAAGAACAGCGACGGCGGCCCTGTGTCGCTCGCGTCGGCGAGTTCCGACGTCCGCGACACGCGCGCGTTCTGAAGCGTGCGCTCGAGCACGTGGAGCGACACTGGGAGCGACGGGAACACGCGCTCCATCGCCAGCAAGTGCTCGCGCGACAGGTACACGACGATGCAGCCGCTCACAGCGGTCGCGTGCTCCAAGTACCCAGCTGTGAGCGTCGCGTCGCCTTGGGCTTGAGCGTGCAGCGCCGCTGTGCCAAAGAAGCCGCCGAGCGGCACAACGTACGGGTAGCCGCCGTCCGGCATGACCGACACGCGGCCTTCGAGCACAAAGTAGAGGCCGCTCGCGTAGTCGCCGAGGCGGTAGATGATCTCGCCTTGTCCGTACAGCACGAAGCGCAAGTTGTCGAGCAGCACGGCTTCCAGCTGGGCACGTACGTCGTCTGGAGGGCCAACACTCTCGCCGCCACCAACGGTACGGAACGGGTCTTGGACGCGCAAGAGCGTGAGCGATTCGACTGCTGGCGTGCAGATACTCCGCACAATGTCGCGCTTGATCGCGCTCGGGAGCTCTTCAAGCAGCTCTTGGACGATCGCACCACGGTGGGACGACCACCAGAAGTCCAAGAACGAGTTCACGCGCTGGTGAATCGCGAGCGGCGCGTTCTGGCGCTTGAGGAAGAGCTGGATCCGAGTGCGTGTCGCGAAGAACTCTTTCTGCTCGAACGCGGACGCAGTGAAGCGCTTCTGGACTTCGTCCACGACGACAGCTGTGATGAGGAAGCCACTGAGCATAAAGCCGAGCGCGATCGCGTACTGCCGGTCGGTCGCAGGCTCGATCGTGCGGCCAAGGGCTGCGAGGACGTTCGCGGCGTAGTAGAGTGCGCGTGCGTACTGTGTCGCTCCAATCGCGACGAGCTTTGGGTCGCTGGCTGCGTATACGTGGCCGTGGCTGTCGACGAAGCTCGTCGCGTTGAGCTGCTCCATGGCGATGTCGTCGGACGGGATCCACGCGTCGTCGTGGTGGCTGAAGCCTTCCCAGCGCGTGACGCTAAAGTAGAGACACGCGACAATGTGATAGAGCAGCAAGAGTCCGAGGCCAAAGAGCAGCAAGCGCTTGCGGCTGTTCATGAGCGTGTAGTTCTCGACTTCAGCAAAGTGGCCCTTGAGCCGCCAGAGCCGCAGGAGACGTGGCAGCCGTGTGACAGCTGCGTGGAACTGGCGCGGCTTCAAGAGTCCGTACGGACCCGCACAGAGCAGGTCGAGCGCACAGCTGTAGCTCCCAACGTACCGCTTCGCACTCCGCACAGGGTCCGTGATCGTCTCCGAGTTGAGCGTGTACGAGAGCGTGAGGCTCCCGTAGATGTCGACCCAGAGGAGCACGTCGGTCGCGACGTTAAGGACAGCGATCGCGACGATGTGGTCGTCGAGCAGCGGGAACGCGAGTTGGAGCGGAACTGTGATCCAGTTGTAGCACAGCACGAGCTGGAGGCCGAGGAGCCAGGCCATGCGCGTTCGGGACTCAGCGTCAATGCACCGTGAAGGCAAGAGCGTGGCCCACCAGAACGTTGTTGGCGGCGGTGGATGCGCAGTCTGCGGGAGCTGGTCGTAGAAGCCGCGAATGACGTCCAAGGGCTTCCCGTCGCTCGGGCCGACCCGGCCTTTGCGAAAGAAGCTGTCGCGGAAGAGGTCGAGCTTCCGCTTGCTCGCTTGGAACATCGACAGGCGGCCGAGCGGCGCGATTGGAGACGCTGGCAACGTACCCAACGTGCGGGCGTCCGGGTAGACTTTCGAAGACGACAACGTTGTCCACGGTCGCGTCTGCAGAGGCGCACCAGAGTGCTGTTGTGTCATAACGCCACTGGCCTCTTCAGGGTCGCGGACGTCCGACGGCGCGATCTTTCGCGACGATGACGCAGAGCCCCCGCTGGTGCTCCGGAGCCCGACTGTTCCGTCTGGCCGCACAGCTGCGAGCGACGGCTTCTTCGTCCGCCAGAGCGGCTGCTCGGGCCGGAGCCCGACGACCACATGGAGCAGACTCGACATCCGGCGCTTCTTTGCCGGCGCGAGCGGCGCCACTGCGGCAGCGTTCGCGATCTCGCTGATCCGGTCTTCGTCCGTCGAGTTCGCTCGCTGGAGCATCTCTTCGACTGTGTGCGCAATGAGCCGCGCGTACCGGGGGTACCCGTCCAAGAGCTTGTCGACGTGGAAGCGTGCGAGCCGGTAGAGCGTACTGTACGTGGTCGTCATCATGGTCGCGGAGCGTGGGAGGCGCGCAAAGACCGCGACTTCGCCAAAGAAGCTCCCTTTCCGCAGCTCGCGGACCTTGACGCCGTTCACGACTGTGTAGAGCACGCCCGAGTTGATCACGTACATGGCGTCGCCATGGTCGCCTGTGCGGAAGAGCACAAAGCGTGCCGGGCACGAGATGAGCTCGAGAAGACTCGTGACGGCCTTGAGGAAGTGCGTATCGCAGCCGTGGAAGACGGGGATGCGGGCGACCGTGTCCTGGAGCAGCTCGATCTGGATATCGCTCGCGATCGACGGACAGAGGAGCCGTGCGGCCTCGCGGTCGTTCGCGTCGGCTTGCGTGTAGTACCGCTTGAGGTACTCCACGGCCTGTTCCTGGAGCTTCTCGGGCACGCGGTGGAACGCGAGGACGTGGCGGAACTGGTTCACGCGTGCTTCTGCGGTCTCCGAGTCGCCGCTCTCGCACTTGGAGAGCGTGAAGAACGTCGCACAGAGGTATGTGAAGAGCGAGAAGCCGCAGAGCGCGACTGCGATCGTGAAGGCGAACTGCGCGTTCGAGTGCGGGAGTTCGCCTTCAAACAAGCCCGTGAGGAGCCCGAAGGCCCAGAAGAGCGCCGCGAGGTACTTGTGCACGCCTGTGAGTGCGTGCTCGGGGACGTGCGGGAGCCAGTGGTTGTCTCCGTGCGTGTCGTAGCCGAACGCGAAGCGTGCGCATGCGACAAAGTGCGACGTGAGCAGCGTCACGCCGAGGACTTTGGCGAGCTTGAGGAGGACAAAGTACCGGGCGTAGATGTTGTCGAGGTCCGAGATGAGCGTCGGGAGGCGGCGGACGCGGACAAACTTGTGGAACTCGAGGAAGACGAGCGCCGCCGACGACGACGGGCCGCCAGTGGACGATAGCGGGAGGAGGGAGAGCGGCGGGAGCGCGAGGACGTCGAGGAGAAAGCCTCGCGAGTGGAGGTACTTGGAGCGCGACTTGCGCGTGTCGCGGAGCACGTTGCCGTCTTCGTAGTAGCCCGTGTTGAGCTGCACGTACACGTCGACACAGAAGACGAGCTCGCAGAGGTAGAGGCCGAGGAACTCGCGGCGAGACGGGCTGCTACTGCTACTAACGAACGTGGCCATGTACACGAGCAGTGCGAGCTCGTAGAGGATGCACGCGAGCACGAGCTGCTGCCACGCGGCAGTGAAGCGCGAGCTCGGGTCGATCGCGTTGCGCACTTCGTCAAAGAGGAACTCGGCCGAGCCGGAGCGCCGGCGGTTCCGGAACGTGTCGTGGAAGTCGACGCCGGACGCCGAGTGGCGCCGCTGGAGGATCCACCGCATGCCGCTGGCAAGAGAAGGAGGTGGTTGAGGTGGAGGAGGAGAAGGTGGTGGTGGTCAGGGAGGGCTGCGCGGATCAGACCCCGTGACGCATCGCGCTCCGTGCTGCCGACGGCTTCGGTGGTCACTCGACTTCAAGAACAAACACTTCACGTATGCGCAAAAATGTGCATGAAACTGCTCGATTGGGACGAAAAAACCTATTTTTACTGGTTACGCGACAGCGTACCCCACCCCACTCGTTTTTCAATGAGCGCAGTGACGCACTACGAGCGGCTCGGCGTGGCCGCGCAGAGCTCAATGGACGAGATCCGTCGCGCGTACCACCACGCTGCACGCCAACTGCACCCAGACAAGCGCCCGGACGCTGAAGACGACGCGGCGTTTGTGCTCGTGCAGGCGGCGTACGAGACGCTGCGCGACCCAGAGCGGCGGGCTGCGTACGACAGCGAGTGTCAGCAGGCGGCGGCCGTGCGGCGGCGCGACACAGAGGACGTGCGCGTGGCCGACACTGTGCGTGTGCATGAGATGGAGAAAATGGCGCTGGACGACGGCGACGTGCTCTTCTCGCTGCGCTGTCGCTGCGGCGACGCGTACGAAGTGAGCGAGGCTGAGCTCGTGGACGACGGCGTCGATATTGTGCCGTGCAACGGCTGCTCGCTCAATATCCGCGTGCTCTTGGAGACGCCAGAGTGATGGTCAGCTGCCATAACAAATTCAAGTAGAAGCCCGTTGTTTTGTGTCGTTAGGTAATGCAAATTGCGAGTCATAGTGAGAGCAAGTAAAATGAGCTGGCATCTCAACGCCTCCGACATGTTCGCTCGAGTTTAAAACTCTTTGCCGCGGGGCGGGCCGTGGAGTGGGTACCGCGTCGGCGTCTGGATCGCCATGAGCGCACTCACGCCCACATACGCGACAAAGACGAAGAAGAGCCCAAAGAGCAGCCCCGTGAGGACTTCGGGCGTCATGTGCACAAAGTGCGAGAAGCAGAACGCTTTGCCGCCCGAGACGCCGACGAACAGGCCCGTCTCGCACACGATCGCAGCTGCAGTCGTGGGCGTCGTCGCGTTCGCTGCGAGCCGACGGCTGAAGAGCGACGGCGTCAGCTTCGTATCAGCGCCATCGGCGGTCAACGCAAAGCCCACAGCGCCCTTTGTCGCACTCGTCAGCACTGCGGTCGCCGCTTGGATCAGCTCGTCCAGTGCCGGCAGCGAGTCGGTGGGCCCAATGCGCACGACCAGCACGTCCGCCTTGTTGTTGGAGACGAGGGTCTGGCCCTCACGACCAGACAGGAACGCCTGGACAGAGAGAGAGAGACCGGCCAGACAGCCCGCGAGTCAGTCCCAGAGCCACACAACACCCACTGGTCATTCTCCCTTCTCCAATCCCACATTTCGAGCCAACTGACCTCGAGCGTCTGCACTGGCACCTCAGTGTACGGCACCGCAGCGCTGCCGAGAGCGCGAGTCAGCGACGTCACGCGGGTCGTGTGTGGCACCACTGACGACCACGTGGCGGCTTCCACTGCGTGTTCCACGAACGAGCGGCTTGTATCCGAGCTTGCGAGGTTCGCCACATTCTCGGTGTAGAGCCTGTCGGGAAGGAACACTGCGAGCAGCTCCATACTGGCGCTACCGCTCTAGATACGTGCGTCAGTGAGCCAACAGCGTCGTCTCATCCACTATGGCCAAGCGACCTACTCGTACCTGACTCGCACGCTGCAGCGCTAACGCGACTGCGGACTCGTCAAGTGCCTCACTCGGGTACGACGTAATGCCGCCATCGAAAGTGCTGCTCGTAGACATCCAGAATGAGTCGCCGCTCACACGCATAGTGTGGTTTCAACCACTCGCGACGTACGCGTGCGGGGACCAAAGCAGGAGCGGCACGTGTCGCTGGAGCGGCGCAGTCATCGTGAGCTCGCATAGTGCGCCGCAGAGCACGGCTGCGAGCACCTTCTTGGCAATCATCATGCGCACGCGAGCAGGAGGAGGAAGAGGTGGGTGCGCTTGAGTCTGTGCTTGGTTGTTCCCGAAACGGATGCAAAGAAGCGGAGGATCTCGTGTACCACCACAAGCGGTACAAATTCATGATCAGAATTGAGCTCGAGGATACTGGTACAATACTGGACCGAACCGGTATTTGCGAGCACCGTAATATTTTCCAAACGTTATGATGACTCTCAGAACTTATGCATTCAACTATTTTTGACAGTTTCGTTTTGATCACGGTTTTTTCCGTGTCCAAGGGCGACAGGGCGTGACAGTTAAGCAGTACAACCACTTGCCACGGAGTTTCCACATGGAATTTTCCTTGTCCATGGAGTTTCCACATGGAGTTTTCCTTGTCCACGAAATTTCCACATGGAGTTTTCCTTGTGAAATACTAGTACTGTTCATAAAAAGTACTCACTTCAAAATCTGACGTCACTAACATACTGTTCATAAAAAAGACTAATTTCAGAATCTGATGTCACAGACTCACCGACAGGTTGACGCGATGGTCCAGGAGCTCTTGGGTGAAAAAACCAGATACTGGAGGCCGCACATTGTCGACATTTCACGTTCACCTCGCTGACCACTTTTCCGATAGTTAACAGTGTGTTCGCTGACCACTGATGTCGAATCGTGTTTGATTG
>JAASGD010000480.1:0-21723 GCA_023334115.1 Globisporangium megalacanthum
AGACACATTACATACACTATCGTTACCTGAATGTGGGTCGCCGCACTGTTCGCTCGCTCCTTGCGCGTCCGCACGTCGAGTTTCCGCACTGCACGATCGTTCACACCCCGTCGCCAGGGCGACACAGCCGACAAGTCTGCGTCCCTCCCAGCCTCTTTTCGCTTCAGTGTCTCACGCATGTCCGATAGCTGTGGGAGGTGCATAGCGAGTGACGTCATCGGAGCTCTCTCTTCCCCAGACTCCACCACCCACTTCGCTACTATAACGTACATCGAGACGGATCGCACGCAGACTGTTGAGCTGTCGGTGGAACTGGAACGAGACGAGCCGTGGGCGGCTCGTGTACCCACGGTAGCACGACTGGATCTTCGTCGCCGCCCAGTTCTCGAGCGCCGCTTTCTCGCTGCGCTCTTTCGCGAGCTGCGTCATGAACTTGTCGCGCTCCTGGACGAGCTCCTGGTTGAGGCGCGCTGCTGGGATTGGCAGCGACGGTAGGCTCCGTCGGAGCGTCGGCAGCTGGGCCTGGTACTTGCCTTTCTGGGCGTTCCGCACCTTCTTCGGGTTGCATGGCTGGCTGTACACGTGTGCTGCCGACAGTGATGGCGACACGCCACCACCACTTGCGCCGTCCTGGTTGCGGCTCCCAACCGAGCCACCACCCGTGGTGCCACTGGCGCTACGGAGAGATCCCTGGAGCGGTAGCTGCCGTCGCTTGAGGCTGAACACGCGCGACGTCACGACAGTGGACACGACGTTCGAGTGTGTGAGCTGCGTCGTGTACTGGAACGTTGTCGACCTGGTCTCGAGGCCTGTGAAGCACTGTATGCGCAGTGTCTTCTGCAACGACAGCTCCAGCGGATCGGCCGCGTCGTCCACGTCCTCTCTCAGCTCGCGCTCGGCTGGCTCGAGCCTGTCGGCGTCCTCATCGCGTCTTCGGTCCGTCTCGAGACGCACGTCGGTTGCTGCCGCGTCTCCACCATGCCCGCTTACAGGAAGCGCGTGGTCTCTTTGTGGCAGTGATGCACTCGCCTCCGTGCCGACTCCAGGAGAGAATGGACGTGTCGTATAACTAGGTTCCATCGCCACGGTCGCCATCACCATCGTCTACTTGTCACTTGACTGCGAGGAGTAAAGCATCTTCGACCACAAGAGAGCAAAAGTGAATGGGCGTGTAACGCTTCCCGTCAAACGCCACGGGCGACTTGACTACTGGACTGGATATGGCAAAGCGCAGCACTGAGTGCGCTTCTTCTTGAGCATGAGAGGTTAACCTGACGAGCGGATCTCTGAGCAATGCTAGAGCAGAACTCGACTGCTGTCGACAGGAAGGCAAGCGACACGATGGAGAAAGCGGCGTGGCTGCAGAGTCAGGTGCGTTCGGAAGTAGCCGTCTACAGCTACACTGTCGTACGTCCAAGTGAGACTGATTGACAAGTGGACGTGATGATGCGTGCAGGAGAACGAGCACCACGAGCGCGTCGTGACTGTGAAGGAGCCAATGCGAGTCACTCCGAGTCTGTACTTTGGCACACGGCGGTGCACGTACAGCGACGTCGTGTCGGTCGTCACGACCGCCCGCCCCATCCCCCGCCTCTCGGTTTGCCACCATCACCACCAATCGCTGTCGCCCACGCACAGCCAAACGACACGGCCGGCCAGTGCATCGTCGGCTTTCAACGAGTTCCCATTCGCAGTAGGTGCGCACGTTCCAGTCCTCCTCGATTCGCCGCTTGGCGGTGACCGCGACCGTCAGCACCGCACGAACGCGTGGAAGACGTCGACGCTCAGCGCAGAGAAGCAGCTCTTTATGGCGCGGCTCCAACAGAAGCGCCGCGAGCGGTTCGAGCGCGAACAGCGAGCTGCTCTCGCGATCCAGCGCGTGTACCGTGGGTACGGGCTCCGGCAGCGGTTCCGCGAGCTCCGGACGAAGCTCCAGGTCCGTAAGCGCATCCGCGGGAGCCTCGTCAAGGTCACGCGCGGGACAGCGATCATTGCGGGCGAGAAAGACCGTCGAGCGCGTTTGCTTGCGGCCCAACACGCTGGTGCTGCGACTGTCCAGCGGGCGTTCCGAGCCTGGTGTGCGCGCAAGTGCGTGGCGAAAGCGCGGGCACTCCGCATCGAAGAGCTGCAGACAGCGAGCGTGACGATTCTTCAACGAACGTGGCGACGCAGTGTCGCACGGACGTATGCACGGAAAGCGCACGCACGACTGGCGGAGCAGCAACAGCGAGCGCTCGCAGTGCTCGTGACGCGGCTCGTCCAGGGTTACTACGCACGCCAGCGCGTGCGCCGCATCGTCCTCCGCCAGCAGTGGCTCGCAGCACAGCGCCTCCAGTGGACAGTCCAACGGTTCCTCGCGGCGAAAGCACGCCGACTCGAGCACCGACGACGCTATGAGGAGCAGCACCACTGCGCTGCGATCGCTGTCCAGCGCATCGTACGCGGGCACCAGAGTCGCACGTCTGTAGCGCGGCTCCGACTCGACGAGGAGCTGGCGATCCGAACTGCGTGTGTACTGACAATCCAGCGTATGGCCCGGGGCTGCGACGGGCGTGAGCGCGCTCGCTTCCAGCGTGCATTCATCGCATATGAGCGCGCGTGGCAGTGTGCGCTGCACGTGACGCGGCTCGTGCGCGGCTTCCTCGCTCGACAATTTGTAGCGACTGAGCGCGTGCTGCAGGAGACAGACTTGCTCGTCCAGACCCGACGCGGGAACGTATCGACAGTCATTGACCTTCTCGACGGCTTTGGTGCTGTCGACGACGAGCCGGCAGACGTCACGGTCGTGAGTCCAGACGCAGGCAACTCGATTGTGCACGTCGCTGCGACGTACGGCCACGGCGAGATCCTCACGCACGTCGTACCGAAGCTCCTGGCGAACAGCAGCACCGCTGGGATGGTCTACGCACTCAACCGCCACGGCGAGTCCCCGCTGGAGCTCGCGATCGTGCACGGCCACGAGCAGATCGCAAGCTACTTGCTTGCAACGACCGCGTCGTTCGGGGACGCGAGCGTCCGACCGCAGAGACGCGAGACGCCGAGCGAGCCGACGCGAGAGCGCTCGTTGGTGCTGCTGGCAGCGAGAAGCGGCATGGGCGCGCTGGTCGCGAAGCTCGCGCTGTTGTTCCCGCACGTCTTCACTGGTCGCGAGTGCGACTCGTGGACGCTGCGTACAGCTCTCCATGAGGCGCTGCTGCTATCCAGCGATCGCGTTGAGACGCATAGTGCAGCGAGCGCGCGCGAAGATCGGATCGCTGCGACGATGACGACAGTGCTAGCGGAGCTGCCGATGGTGCAGATCGACGCTCAGGACGTCGTCGGCTTTACGGCGCTGCACTTGGCCGCGCAGCTCGGGAACCTCCGTGCTGTGCGGCTCCTGCTCGAGTACGGTGCGGACGTGACAGTCGCAGACGCTCAAGTACGAACAGCGTGGCGAATTGCGCTGCTGTCGGCCAACGAGCCGTGCTTCGTCGAGATCCGACGCAAGTGGCTCGACAGTGTCCCATCGGCGACCGCAGTCGGCGGTTGGGATGCTCAGGAGCAGTCGGACCGTGACGGAGCCAGCACTGCGCTCGTGAACGCGGCGACGCGATCGTTGAACGCTGCCGGCCACCAGCAGTTGCACCCGCAGCTGGAACAGGAGGCCGTCGACGCCTGCAGAGCTGGTCGAACCGCACGCGTGCGGTTCCTCGTTGACGAGTTCAGCGTCTCGATCAACGCGACCGACACGGCTGGCGCTAGGGACTCGCTGCTTCTGGTCGCGTGTCGAGCTGGAAACGTCGAGCTCGTGCGGTACCTCGTCGGACAAGACGGTGTGCGCGAACCTCTCGCTGTCGAGTACATGAACGCAGCTGGTGAGAGTGCAGTCGAGTCTGCGCTCAACAGTCCAAGGATATTGGGTCTGCTGCGAGGTCGGAGCTACGTCGAACGACGCGCAGAACGGCTTCGAGCACCTGTGGACCATGTATACAGATGAGTAGACCTGAGAGCACATTCCACCCCCACCTTACCCCAACTGAAGCCCGGAAGGAGCAGGGTATGGTGGCATGGATCTCGCAGTTCCATATAGTAACGCGATAGACCTCACATCGCGGCAAGGTCGGTGCAAGCTCATGAATCCGTGTCGCCCTATAGCGCGACGAAGCGAAGCGTGTACGACGCGGCGGCCCCGACCCCCGCGCGTAGCTGAACGACATCGCTGCCGTGACACCGAGTATGCTCGTGTGGATGGTCGACGACGAGGACGACAGCTGTGCCGTTCAACCACGCGCGGGTGTCTCTGCTCCACGACGCGGCAGCGTGTATGCACGTGTGTCTAGCGAAGATGCTCGTGAACACTGCCTTGCGTGCAGCACAGCAGAGTCTGCCGCCAAGCGCACACGAGTGCACAAAGCCTGTCGCACTGGCCGCTTGCATGTTCCAACACCGAAGGTACGCGGACGGAGCCGCAGCTGTCGACACACGCGACCGCGGCGGCCGCTCGTCGTTCTTCAACGCAGTCGTCTGGAACAGCGTTGCGTGCTCGAGCTGCAAAGCTCATTCAGCTTCAGTGCTCCGTACCGTGATTGCCAGCGCCCGACGCCTTCCCAGCCCCGTCCTTCAAGTCTTTCGAATCGCTTCGTTCGCTCGGACTATGGCCCAATACGCTGAAGAGCAGTCGACGCGCGGGAGCGATCCGATGGCCCTGACATTCCCGGCCACGCCCAATGACAAGAACACGCTCAGCGCCTTGAAAGAGAGGCTCGTAAAGCGCAAGAAGCCCATCTACGTCGGCTTCGCCTTCCTCTGTGTCGTCGCCATCGGCGCCAGCATCAGTGTGAACACGAAAAACAGTACATCGGCGAACATGCAGTCCGGTATCAGTGACTTCGTGAGCCCCACGGACTCAATGGAGGCCGTCAACAATGTGACGGACACCTCAGAGTCGACTGTCGACCCTGCCACCGTGGCTTTGAGGTTGTCTGAGGCAGGAATGGAGCTGGGTGTGTCGTCCTTTGAAGCAGGAGCTGTAATGTTACAATTTGAATGTCTGCCAGCTCCGGTTCCAATACATTAAGCGTGTCACTCGCTCCTCGGTACTAGTACGACTGGAGCAGCGGCGCCCTTAGTGTCCGCACCGACACGTGACCGTGCCGGAGCGCTGGGATCTCGACGTTGTTCCAGAAGAAGAGCATGAGCAGCGATAGCAGCACAGCAGTCGCAGCAGCTGCGACGTGTGTAAAGCCCAGTGGGAACGAGAAGACGTAGACGTGGAAGCCCGCAAAGAGACACAAGAAGAGCGACGGGAAGTACACTTGCGCGAGCCGTGAGCGCACGCTAACGACTGCGAACGACTCGCCGACCCAGACGAGGGACAGGACCGCGAACGCCGTGAAGCGGTCTTTGTAGAGCTCAAAGAGGAAGAAGAGCATCCCGACCTGTTGTTGGAACCAGCGCGAACGGAGGGAGGCCGGTGGGTAGACAGACAAACACACACAACAAGAAGCTGGTCGAGAGAAGAGAGGACGCACCAGCACTGGGACGAACAGGAGCGACTGCGCAAAGCACACGATCACGAGGTTTGCGAACGGGAGCTGGAGCTGCGACGGGTTCTGGACCAGTTGATCTGGTCCATACGCGAACGTTTGGATTGAGCTCCCGAGTGCGAAGGCCCCACACACACTCTCATACACAACCCACTCCCACTCACCTGCGAACGTGATCATCCGCTGCTGCGTCTCCGTGAGCACGAACGTCACGAGCGCAGTGAGGATGACGAAGAGAAACAGGGTCGTGGCGGCCACTTTGAGCTTGAACACTGCGAACCGCAGCCACTAGGATGCACACCCACATACAGTAGAGATATCGACATGTATGAGCCAAGCGCTGGTTGTCACAACACCAACAACAGCCAAGGAACCCATCAAACTAACTACGTACGCTCGTTGCAGCGTCGTTCGGGTCCAATACGCCGCTTCGACGCAGCTCGACTGTGCTCCGCTGAGCTTCTAAGTACACGAACCCATGCCCGTAAAACGAGCGCGCCAGGAGGTTCAGAACGATCGTGTCGTAGCCGAGTACGCGGTCGCGGACGAGAGCCCAGAGCTGGTTCTGATCGCCTCCGCCAATCAGATTCAAGCACGCGCTCTCGCGAGGCAGCTGCAGCGTCGGCGCATTGCTCCACACGCCCGCGTCGCTCACAGAAGGCGCCGGTGGCAGCTCTACAAGCGCCAGCAATGCGCGCTTTGCAGCGAATACGAACGACGCGTCGACTGCGCCGTCGTCTCCGATTATCTGCACGCGCAGCAGGTCACTCGTAGTCGCAGATTGCGTAATCAGCAGCGACGTGAGGCAGTCGGCGGCGCCTGCACGCACGAAGCTCGCGTGCAGCAGCGCAAAGAACAGCAGCAGCAGCGTCGCGAGTGCGAACACAAGCGCTTCGAGGCGGTGGCGGCTCTGGTGGCGGGACGCACAAGTGAGGACGTGTTCAAGCAGCCAGTTTTGCGCTGTAAGAGCACCGCCACGAGGCTGTAGCGGAGTTGCTGTACCTTGCGCGTCAGGAGCTGCGTGTGCAGCCGGAAGTAGAGCGTCTCGATCTCGTCCATGCCTCTTGGCCGGAATTGACAACTGTTGACGTGGTGACCATCACTCTGATTTACAATTTTTCCATTTATTTCACTATACAAACTCGTGCGTGATTGCGGCTCTTTTCTTTCATTCTTCTGAGAAGCGCTTGTGGGAGACGATGGAGACGACACCGCCGCCTCTGGAGCTCCAGCGCGTGACGGCGCTGGTCACTGGCCGCCGCTACTTGCTGCTCTCGGTGCTGGCAACAGGCGTCGCCTTTGCGTCCACGTATCAGCGGCTGCTGCTTGGGCCGCCAGCGTCCGCTCTGGCTCTGCCAAGTTCCAACAGCACGGAGAGTGAGGACGCACGTATCGCGATGTCCGCTGTCGCTGTCGACGCCGACGCGCCGCTCGGCGCTGTGACGCTTGCGGACTTTGCCGCAGAGCTCATGCGGTCTCGCGTTAGCGCAGTGGTGCGTACCGCAGTGGTCTTGTATTGCCACTGGCCGTACAGTAACATGGGAGTGTGTGTGGCTGGCTGGCAGATTGTGATGCACTTGCACTCGGTGCTCATGTACCACGTCTTCCTCGCGGTCGCGCACGCGAGCTTTGGGGCGATCCGGCCGAGCGAGATCCAGGTGCGTTCCTACCTACTGTAGCTCGCTCGACAGTATCCCTCCTACTAGGTACGATCGAAGGCGGTGACTCACAGAGGACGAACTGCCTCGCTTAGCAAACAAAAGAGACCGTGATCCACTTTGTGCTCATGCGGTGCCTGCTGCTCGCGAGCACCATGGGCAGCAGCAGCTCAAGCCAGAAGACCAAGACAGCGCTGCTGCTCGTCTGGCTCTCGGCCGTCGCGTTCCTACACGCGATCCTAGCGCTCTGTGGCGCCCGCTTCGAGCACGTACGCCCCTCTCTCTCTCTCTTCCTCCATACTGAATCTGGCTGATCTCTGGACGTGTGTCTAGCTCCTGACGCGGCCAATGACCCGCATGCGGGACCTCCACCGACTCGCACTCGTACTTGGCGGTGTCGTCGCCCTCGACCTGCTGCTCGCGACCGCGTGCTCGCTCGTGCGCGTCTTCTCGCCGCTCGTGGTCCACTTTGCGTGGTTTGAAGCGTCGCTGCTGCTCCTCCGGACGCTCCAACTCGGGACCAAAGTCGCGTTCCACGTCCTCGACATTCGCAGCAGCAGCACCGGCACGTTCACGTCCGAGACGGGCGAGTTCCACTTGCTCGGGCTCCAGACTGCGCTCAGCGGGTGCTACTTGGTCCAGCTCGTGTGCTACTACCTCTACATTATCAGCGTCGACCAATTCCGCGTCAGCTTCCTCGACTTTATCCTGATCATCAACGTCAAGAACGCGACTGTGCACGTGCTCGAGAACGTCAAGAAAGTGAAGCTGTATCAGCGCGTCGTCATGGACCTCGACCTGCAGTTCCCAGACGCGACCCAGGCTGAGCTCGACGCGGTCGCAGACGACGTGTGTGTGATCTGCCTCAAGACAATGGCCACGCAAGCGAAGAAGCTCCACTGCGGCCACCTTTTCCACCGTTTCTGCTTGCGCCAGTGCTTGCAGAAAGCGTCGATCGGCGACGCGTTCACAGGGCTCGACGCGCCCGTGCCGCGCATCGCAGATGGCTTCGACTTGGACCTGGACGCGAACGCCGCGCCGCCACTGTCGCCTGGGAGCTCAGAGTTCCGCTGTCCGATCTGCCGGAAGCACGTGCATTTGAAGAAACCAGCGGCCGCGGCATCCACTTGATGGTTGTGGAGAAAGAGAGAGAGAGAGACGCAGGAATGGCAGCGAGAGTTGTGTGTCGACAGTGTTGGGCATTCCGACAGGTCATATACGTATACTGCATGAAATGTATTGTAATGTACCGGTAAACTTCGTGGCGGTATCTACGAATACTGTATACTGTATACTGTCAGTATGAGAAGGTCGGAACTAGTGCTTAGCCGTCATTGGCGAACCCGCCGAATGCGCAGATGCGGTCGACCTCTTGCTCAACGGCTTCCAGGGCCACAAGATCAGCGTCAATGAGCGCGAACGCGTGCACCGTCTCGTAATAAGTCGCGACGACCCAGAGGCGCTGGCAACTCCCGTCTGGATGCGTGAATACGAACGACTCGGCGTCTTGGCGCACCAGCCGATTCGTGAGTCGTGCAGCCGACTCGGATGCGGCCTCAGCCTTGGGTATACTGACAAGCGACTCGCCTGGAGGTGGGAAGATGTGCGCGTCCTCAGACGAGATGTCAGCTCCGGACTCGGACGTTGGTTCGTACAAGAAGAGCGTGGTCGGGTCGTCAGTATCGAGCGCCACTGGCGGGACCCACGTCGGCAGCTCCGGATCGCTGTCGCTACTCCAAGTGCCAGCAGTTGACCTATCGGTACGCGACAACATCGTCTGGAATGCTGCAATACGGTCGACAAAGAGCGCAAAGATGGCGGTATACACACCGTCCGCTGCTGTCGTTGCTGCGACGGTTCCATCCTGACCATCACGTCCATTGTCGCCCCAAGTATCCTGAAGACTCTCGCCGAGAAGAGCGTCGCGAAAGAGATCCAGCACGGCGACGTACTGGAGGAAACGAGGCCGAGGTTCACACGTGGGTGGTCGGACTACGCTGTCGCTCGCCAGTGTCGAATCCGAGAGGCGAAGTCTCGACGCTCGCGTCAGGTCAAAGTAGCCACCAAGCAGCGCCGATGCCGAATGAGCGAGGTCTTGTAGCACCTGTGGATCCAACGACCCGACGAGAGCCCGGCTAATGAGCTTCTCGACGTCGTCGTCGATGACTTTCTCGATCATGTACACGACTTGAAACTGGATGAGCATGAAGACGCGTGAGAGCGTGTATACTACGTATACTCGACAGCAGTACTAACGCCACGTACTTACGTGGTCCTGTTCGAGCAGCAACAGAGTATGGCGCTTCGGATAGTAGCCGTGTCGCGTGAACCGATAGTCGTGGAGCTCGTAGGTCGACACTGCCCACCCTTCAAGTGCTGTCAGAGGCGACACAACGATGGGTGTCAAGTCAGTTTGAACTACGACCGATCGATCTCTCGACAGTGTACATGACTGGCAGTACCAGTTGTGCTGAAGTAACTCGCATGAGGGACGAATCCTCTGGCTGGAGGAGGAAGCAGCCACTGGTTGATCAGTCGCAAGAGATCGGGTCGAAGAGTGGACACAGCCACAGAATTTCTGAGGCGTGTGAGAGAGAGTCCAAGTGTTAGCCCCGAATCTCATTGAGAAGCGACCAAGTAAGCGCATGGACGGAACGGACCGATAACGGAGACAGCGCCCAGCGACCACCGCCTACGCCAGCCAGAGCACGTAAGGACGCATCCAGGGACCAGTCGACGTCAGATCCGACTTGAAGTGGCTCTTCGCACAAGTCAGGACCGTGACGGTCGATACTGTACCTTGTCGAGTGCCGTGTCGTCCAGAGCTTCGATCGCCGCAAGCTTCATCTGCAACGAGTGCACACGCGACACGATCCCATCAGTTCCTTCCGCTCAAGAGCGTCAGTTGCTGCTATCCGATGCTAGCAGCAGCGCACCAATGCGTCGAGGGGAAAGTTGACAGTGGGTACTCGACCACCGAAGGCGAACTGGAGATGGGTGCGGCCTGTCAGATCTACACGTGACTGCAGTCAGCACCTTCACGGTCAGTGGATCTTCATCTCACCCGTCTCGGCAAGCGAACGATCATCACTCGAACCGTGTCGCATGACCGCGAAGACGGTCGTGAAGAACCCGTCGAGGCGCTCGCGTACTGCAGCGTCCTCGTTGGCGTTCCCCCGTCGCCACGCAGTCAACTTGGCGTCCGGGTACCCAAAGAGACTCAGCAAGAGGTCGCAACTCGACCGCGTGTAGAACTGAGGTGGTGCCATCGTGATGAGAATGAGCTCAGGGACGCTGGCGGCCGGTCAGTGTACGCCATCACTATCACAGTCGAACGTACGCGAACAACAGACAGCGGCACACCGGCCGACACGGGGAACACGAGCACGAAGAGGAGCTCAGTGAGGATGACAAAGCCGGCAACGCCCGCCCCACTGTCGGCTTCACTATTGTCGTCGCTGGACACGACGTGCACAGACTGCAATGGTTCACCGCACACTGACGCTGTGGTCCCGACTGCTGCAGCGAGAACGCCTCGGAGCTGTCGCCACGCTGGTGACGTCATCGGCGAGTGCGTCTTGGCGCTCGAGGGGCTGAAGTGGTAGAGTTCATTGTCCTCGCCCTCCCTCTCGGTCGTGTCGAGCAGCAACACTTCCATGCTGAGCACACGCAGCGAACGCCTCGAAGCTCACGCGCGACTGGTCCGGGACCCAAGTCGACCTTTCAGTCCGTTGTTCAGTTTTGCCTGAATGGTGCTCCAGTTCGACGCACACACTGAATGGCGCAGTCCCGACGACGCACTTGCACTCGACGTACGTCTCGTTGAGGACGTCTTCCGGCGGCTTTCGCGACTCCGACAGATTGAGACCACTGGAAGGCACCCTCAATCGAGTTCCCACACCCCGTCCTACTCCTTCTTTGATCCAGACGCGGTCTTTACCAAGTCAGAGGTGCTCGTCGCCCTCGAACGCTCCGACGGCGTTCTCCAGAAGCGACCGCTCTTGCGCATGCTCCACACGAGTCTCGCGTGCGTGTCGCTGGAAAAAGAGGGCGCGAGTCTCGCGGGCTTTGTCCGCTACCGTGTCAAGAAGCGTACGCTCTCGTTTGCAGCCGTGCGGAACCGACTTGAGCGGATCCACGCGCGCGTGCAGCGCACAGTCGCGTTTGAGCAGGAGCGACAGGAGTTCACGCGTCAAGCTCGTGCCAAGTCGCCGTGGTGTGTGCGCGACTGGAAGAGCGTGCACCGCTCGCTGTCGGAGTTCTACCAGGTCCACGTGCTCCCAGTCAAGCCCAAGAGCGAGAAGCAGCTCGAGGCGGAACGACAAACGCTTACGGCGGTCGCAGTGGCAGTCGTGAACAACGCGGTTCAGCTCTGCGTCAGCAAGGTCGTGACGGACGCCCTGGCAGCTTGCATGCAATCCCGTACGGAGCGGAGTAGCGGAAGGTCTGCTCGGACGCCGACGCTGCAGTCGCTTGCTGGTAGTAGCGACGCGGCTTCTCGAACGAGCCACACTAGGAAGGGCGACCCAGTGCTCCGAGCGAAGGCTCGCAAAGCCCGTAAAGACGCTGGCGTGGAGGCCAGACGCCGAGAGCTGCGGCTCCAGATCTTCGTCCCAGCATTCGAGCGTGCTGCGTCCGCGTCGAGCGACGCCGACTATGCGTCAGCGAGTTCAAGCGAGGCAGAGACGAGGACAACTGGTAATGGAGTCAAAGTAGTCAACGGTGGCGACGACAACAACGTTGAGAGCAAGCTTGAAACAGCGGCCAGTGCCGAGACGAGCACTCGAACAGCTACTGACTCCCGCCATTCGTCCAGACTGCAGCTGCTGCTGCTGCTCGCGACTGCCGAGGCGAATGGCGACGTGCGTATCGCGGAGCAGCTGGTCGTCGACAAGGTCGCCCGGTCCGGGTTCCAACGCGCACTCGAGCAGGCGAAGAACTTGGGGCTCGCACGGGACGACGACTGGGGACTGCTCAAGATCTGGATCACAGTCTACCGCTCGCACACACTCCAGTCGCTCCGAGTCGCGTTGGCGCCGTCTACGTGAGTCAGATCAACCCATGCCTCAAGGTATATCGTGTAAACTTTTATAGGTTCTCCATCCCTGAAATTGCGTTTTCTTGCAGGTTTACCTAGAAGACCTCCAGCTCAGCGTCCGGGTCGCTCGCGAACTCGCCCTTGTACTTGTTGAACAAGTCCTGGAGCTTGCGCACGTACAGTGCGTGATGCGCGTGGATCTCGGCCGGTGTCGGGTCCTGAATCGTCGGGAGCTGGAGCGGCGAGCCGACGACGGTGATGAGGTCGACGTCACTCCGTGGCATGAAGAAGCACCAGAGGCTCCCGAGAAACGCCGCGCCGGGGACTTTGTACGCGTTGAGCTGGAGTCGAAGTTTGAGCCAGTACGGGAATGTTACAAATGTCAGCTCTTCACCAAACGTGTACGCGGGGTAGATCTTGTACCCGTACTGAAGCGCGAGCTTGATGAACCCGACGCGTTTTGACAAGTACACGCGGTGCTTCCCGTAGGCAAAGAGCGTGGCTTCTTCAAAGCCACCAGGGACGAACCCGAGGTTCCGACCGCGTTCCATGAGCGTGACGAACGTGCGCTTGTTCACAGTGTCGAACTCGAGCCACGAGAGCATGTCCCGGAGACCAGGGAACCAGAAGAGGTTCTCGGCCACGAGCCACCGAGCGCGTGTCTCTGCGAAGCGCAAGTGGTGCGCGCCGTTGATCGCCATGCCGCACGTGAGGATGCCGTGCGGGTGGAACGCGTACATGGCTTTCTCGTCGGCTTGGAGGGCGGGTGAGAACGTGTACGAGAGCTGACGAGGACTGGGGGTTAGGCTCGCGTTCAGAGCGCCGCCCGGTGCTGTCTGCTCGCGGTCGGGCTCTGCGTTGAGTGGGTTGTGGTGTTGGAGCTTGGGAGGCACCTCATCCTTGTCCTCGTCCTCGAAGACGCACGTGTTGAAGCGGAAGTACGGGTAGTAGCAGAGCTTCGACCGCACAACGTGGCGCAGCCAGAGCCACGGCTGCGGCGGCGCGAGCCACCGGTACGCTTCGTACGCAGCCACGAACGTGCCAAAGCCAATGACGAACGGCGGCAGTGGCTCGCCACGGTGCGTTACGAATGTGCGCACGACAGCGACGATCGACGCAATGTAGAGGCCTGCGAAGGCGAGCAACCCACAGACCCAGAGACAGTAGATGCCACCGAGCACACTGCGGCGCCAGAAGCGGCCTGCGAGCGAGTGCGTCTGTGGCAGATCCTGCGCTTGCGGCCAGTCGCTGTTGCGGCGACGTGGATGGGTGTGGATGTGCTGTGGAGCTGGAGCCTGTGTGGTCATGGCTGTAATGCGGTGCTGTTCGTACTTGCCCTGGTGGCGGAGCTGGAGCCACGACAGTCTCGCTGCTGTCTCGAGGCTGCAGCTGTGGTGCTTTGAGCAGGACCAGTTGTGGGGAAGATCGGCGACTTTGATTGACGAGAGCTGGTGACGAGTGCTGGTGACCTTCAGATTCAGATTTGGATCGTGCTGACTTGAAACTGTATGCGTAATACAAACTTCCAGTCTGAACAACTGCCAATCAGTAGACTCGGCTATCTGAGGTCAGACTTCGACCGTCGAGACTGCGAGCTGGATGGCTGCACTCTTCCACACGTTACCGACTGCACTCATACTATACAGCCCCCATTGGTGTATGGACTACAGGTCCCACAACTGACACTGCAGTCCTGTGAATCCCTGTCGAACACGAATGCGAGTGCTGCAGACGTCTGAGACTGAGACCACGTACAAGTCCTGATGTGTCGAACACGTCGTCATGGGACGCGGCACTGCTTCGATGACGCGATGTCAGGGTGGCGTTATGGACTCTTATGATAACGTCAGTGTTGAAGATCACCAGCGCATGTGAGCAACTGGAGACTGCAGCAAGTCGCTTGGACTCACTCGCATCTTCGATTGCAGCCGTCATGGATCTCTGCACATTATTTAATGTGTGCACGCCGATCTTGTTTTCATTATACTGTTGTTCGACTTGTTTTCTGCAATTCCTCCCAGAACGAAAAAAAATCAATGACAAGCACGCTGCCATCGAGCAGCTCCGCCGTCCTCCTCAACCAGCACAATCAGGAAGGCGCTGTCCACAGCAGCAGCAGCAACAGCAGCAGCGTCGTCGGTGATCCGCACAATGAGAGCGACGACGACGTCCAGTTCGTGGGCGTGATCCCAGCGCGGCCGATGAGGAGCTCTGTGTGGACCCAAGCCCCACTTGCAATTGGAGCGACCAACGCCGTTAGCATCGAGAGCGAGGGTGGTAATGAAGCTCTTCCGGACGCCATCGCGCCTTCCGACGCAGCAAACGCCTCCGTAAATGCTCCAGCTGCAGCGGTGAGCGACGTGCCGCAATCTGCCAGTGGAGAAGAAGAAGCACCGGCTGGCGCTGAGGACGCGACTCGTGCGGACGGAGACGTGTCGGTCACAGTCGCAGCGATCGACCGCCGCGAGTTCGACACGTGGGACGAACTGACCACGTACCTGGACGTCTACTCTGCGCGCACGCACCAGGTACGCAATCAACCTTGCGTGACGCCACTAGACGCCCTACAGTAGAGATACCGCTACTGAGACGCGGGACTGGGTCGCATGCCGCCTCTCTGGGTAGGTATACGTGATCAAGACGTCGACGCCGGTCGCGAACCGCAACGCGCGCCTCGGCCGCCAGTCGCACTCGCAGAGCAATCAGTACGTCCCAGACGAGTTCCGCGCGTACGCCAAGACGTACACGTGCACGCACGCCGGCGTCGCCCGGCACCGCAGCACGGGACAGCGGCCAGGGACGAGCTCGCGGCGCTTGGGCTGTCCAGCGCGGGTACTGTAGCACGCCGTCGTTATGCTGGCTGCCGACGTGTCCGTCCACGTATACTGACGTGCTGACGACTGTCGTTGTACTTGTGACTCAGTTCAATGCGTGCGTCCAGCGCACCAAGACGCACAAGTGGAAAGTCCGGATTACGCACCACCACGCAATCCACAACCACGCGGTCGGGAGCGCCATGTTTGCGCAATACCCCATGCGGCGGCGCGTCACTGACCCGCGCGTCCTCCACACTGTAAACATTCTCCGACGCGTCGGCGTCGAGCCCAAGAAGATCCGCGCGTACATTCACGCTGACTCGAGCGCGCGGCCGACGCTCGAAGACGTGTACAACTTGCTCGCAAAGCAGCGGCGCGTGGAAGACGAGAGTAGTGGCGGTACTGGCGACGTTCAGGAAACTACTGCTGGGGATGGAGACTAGCGACAGTGTCCAGTGATGTGAACCACACAATATACCGAGATTCGTCCAGTTGGAATCAGCACGCAGTTCTCAATACCGGTACTTACTTAGTACACTTCGAGGGTCGCGTCCGGATCAGTCGCGTACGTGCCCTTGAACTTGTCAAAGAGCGCTTGGAGCGCCTGCACGTACAGTGCGTGGTAATGCTGCACGTCCGCACTGGTCGGCGCTGGGATCATTGGGAGCTGAAGCGGTTGGCCGACGACTGTGACCAAGTCCACGTCACTACGTGGCATGAAGAAGCACCAGGGACTGCCGACAAAGAGCGCAGCGGGCACACGGAGCGCATTGAGCTGGAGCCGGAGCTTGAGCCAGTACGGGAACGCAGTGAACGTCCGGTCTTCGCCAAACGTGTACACCGGGTAGACCTTGTACCCGTACTGGAGTGCGAGTTTGATGAACCCACTGCGTTTCGTCAAGTACACGCGGTGCTTCCCCCGTCGGAAGAGCGTCGCGTCTTCAAAGCCGCCAGGTAAGAAGCCAATGTTCTGACCGCGTTCCATGAGCGTGACGAACGTTTTGCGGTCCACGCTGCTTGCGTCCATCCAATGCAGCAAGTCCCGCATGCCAGGGAACCAAAAGAGGTTTTCCGCGACGAGCCAGCGCGTGTTGGTGTCTTGGAACGCACGGCCGTGGACGCCGTTCATCCCAAAGCCGCACGCGAGGATCCCGTGTGGGTGGAACGCAAAGAGCGCCTTGTCGTCGGGTTTCACTCTGGCTCTCGACTCGTCTTGTGGCGTTTGGGGCTGGGTGCCAGTGTGGCCCTCAGAGGCTTCTTCAAAGACGCACACGGTGCGGCGAAAGTACGGGTACTTGCGCAGCATGTGGCCTAGAAAGTGGCGCGCGGCGTCCCACCGGTGCAAGCCCGGCGTGAGCCAGTGGTACGTCTCGTAGAGCGCCATGAGGAGCGCAAACGTGCGCGCGCTGCGCGGCACGGGGACTGCGTTTCGGCTCAGCGCCGAGCGCACGAGTGCGACGAGCGAATAGACCGCCATGCCCGCGACGCTCGTGACGCCGCAGACCCAGCAAAAGTACAGCGCACCGAGCACGGAGCGCCGGTAGAGCCGGGCCTTGAGCGACTGCAGCTCGCGCCGCTCGTCCGCGCTTGGGTGCTCTACGCGCCAGTCTGTCGTCCCCATGCTCGTGCGCTCGCACGGTTCACTGTGTCTGTTGGTTTCAGTTGTGTGGGAAGGGTGGCGACGGTTGAAGAACAGTCACAAACCGACAATTACTGGTACTGTACCGATACTCAATCTTAACGTTCTCACATGTCGCAGACTCGACAAGTTGAAGCGGGAGCGAAACCGGTAAGTACGGTAATGTCACGCATGAAGTCGATGATGATCCATTTCGTCGTGTTGTTAGACTCGCACGTCACGCGTCGTCAAAGTCAAAGACGGCAGAGCAGCTGCTTGTCTGGTGCTGCTGGCTGTGCGGTGGCACTCGCGGCATCGATGGCTTCGCTGCCGCCTTCTGCTTGCGTCGGAGTGCTCCGTCGGCCGCCACTTGGCCAGAGAGTGTCACTTGACTGCGACTGGTACTGGGACTGAGACTCAGTGGAGGACTCAACTTGCTGCTGCTGCTGCTCACGGCTTCGAGCGTCGCTGTCGTGAGTCGCACTCGTGGCTGCGAGAGCGCGACCAATGAAAGCGGGAGGCGACTGGGACTGTTCTGCGCGTGGAGTCGGCCAACGCGCACTCGCTTCCGTGCTCCGAACGGCAGCGGACTCGAGTCTCTCGACAGCGACCGAGCTCCAGGCGACGCCGAGTGTGCAGCTACCCGGTCTCTTGAGAAGTCGAGATCATCGTCGTCGTCGTCGTTGTCCACTCTCCAGCTGCTCGATCTTCGTGGCGGTGGCGTCCCAGAAACCGCAGGGACTCTCACTGCAGCGCCGTTGCCGTCGTCGTCGTCGCTCACTTGTGCGAGCTTGGTCGCCAATTCGGTCACGAGCTGCAGTGGTCGGTTGGTCAGTGTGAGTGGCGGTTGCGTGGCTTCCTCTCTTGTCGGCGTCGTCTCATTGCTGCTGCGACTACTTCGAGCTACAGACGTGCTGCTCTCGCTCGTTCCGACCTTGTTGGGTGTTCGCACGCCTGGCGACCGACGAGCCGTCAGAGCCGGGGACCGAGCACCAGGTGAGCGAACGCTCATCTTCTTCGGCCACCGTTTTGTCGGCGTCGTGTTTACTGGGCGCGGTGCACTCTGAGTCTCTCCCGACAGCGTCTTGCCATCGCCGCCGTCGTCCGTGTCCGAGTCGACAGTCGCGCAAACGTTCGTTCGCCACTGGAGCTTGAATGCGGCGGCCGGTGGAGTGTGGTCGCCAGTCTTCAACGCATGACTGGGAGCCGCTCTGTCGATACGATCGGTGTCGGCTCCGAGTGGCAGCGTCAGTGCTTCCTGTACGACAGCCTTAACTGAGACGACAGAAAGCTTCAGCTCCAACGGAGCAAGGACTGCCGTTCGTGCGTCCGCCAATACAGAGCCAAAGCTGGCGTCCGGATCGAACGACTTGAGCGTCTGCTCGACCTGGAGCACCGAGTCGCCGACTTCCGGCGTCAGCGCTCCAATCTGCGAGTGGAGTGCGACGAATGCGCTCAGTGCACGCAGCAGCAGCCGCGGTGAGCGGTCCGGTAGCACCGCGAGGATTGCTGACGCGTTCGCCGGCGAGTTGTTCATGAGACAGCCCAGCAGGAGCGACGCACAGCCGCCGAGCACGACGTCTTCCGGGACCCAGCACGCGCTGAGGTGGCTCTCGCGACTCTCGCTCGTGGTGATGAGGTGAATAAACGACTGCACTTTGTCGAGAAAAAAGTGCGCGAGTAGCTCGCACGACGAACCGGAGCACTGGAACCGCTCGAGGCCGACGACCACACTGGCGGGCATCGCGACAGTCGACAGCGCCCGCCGGTTCTCTTCGCTGAACTCGACGCAGTTCGTCAGTGCGCTCAGCGTCACGAGGAGCGCGTCAAACAGCACCTTCTCCTCGAAACTCGGCGCGGTCCCATCCGCTGGCGTGTCGCCTCGCTCGCTTGCAGCTTCGATGAAGCCCCAGAGCCGGCAGAATGCCCGGAAGAGCACGCCGGTGCCGTGGAGACTGTGGATCTGCGTCGCTGCGTCGTCGTTGTGATGCGTCAGGTTGATCAGCACGCGCACTGCGACCAGGAGCACGTCGGCCATGGGGTGCGCGAACGACGGGTTAGCGCCTGCGAGCTCCCATCGCCTCGCTCCCCAACAGAGTTCGCTCATGTGCTCGACGCACTCGAGCAGGATCTCCACCAGCGCGTGCTTCCGAGCCAGGAACTGCTGCGCAGGCTTCGCGAGGAACGACGCGTGGTCCAACACGCGCAGCACGACCTGGAGCCGCCAGAGCAGCCACGTCGCTTCGGCTGCCACAGTGTGTCGCGTCGCTTCCAGCACGCAAGCCTGGAGCGGTCGGAACCGGGATGCGAGCGACCGCACGAGCGCGTCGAGTCCGCCATTTACGACCAGCCGGCGCTTCCAGTCGTCCCGCGCTCGCGCAAACACTGCGTCTGCACGGCTGTCGCCCTGTCGCTCTCCGTCGTCTGGCCGCTCGACCTGGAGGAGACGGTCGAGAGCGACTGTGATTACGTCAGCAGGCGACACGCGCTCCAGGAGCGCTCCGTCAACGCAGAATGCGGGGACGTCCTGGAGCAGCTGCGTCACCACGTCCGGACCGTTCGTCGGCTTCGTATCTTCCGCTTCCACCGCCAGACTGTCGTTGTCACTCGAAGAGCTGAATGATGACGTACGCTGGCGGCTTCGCTTGCGCTTTAAACACGTGCGACGCGTCGGCTGCACGTCGTCTGTCGCGACGGCTGTGGACGCCCCCAGCGGCGTCGTCACGCGCCTGTCTGCTGTGCTAGCGTCCATCTCGGCGTCGGCCTCTGCACCGACTGCTGCGACCAGAACGTCCAGGACGTCGCCTGTAAAGATCTCTTCTGTGCACGCGCTCTGTGTGAGTGCGAATGCTAAGACCGCGACTGCGAGGTCCAACGCTCGCGGTTTGAAAGCGTCACTGCATCGAGTTTCCATACGCGCCAGTACGTTGCGGACGCGTGCGTGGACGTGTTCTTTTGAAAGCGCGAGTGCGAGCTGCGCCGGCTCGAGGTGCAGAAACGAGTGCACGAGCTCGGCTACGTTCTGCACCGCGACTGCTTCGTCGATGGCTGAGAGCGCGCCGTCGAGGCGGTAGCGCAGGTCGTCGAGGCGTAACGTCAATGCGCCATTCTCCTGCAGCGCCAGCGAGCTCTTGAGCGACGCGGAGCCACTGCTGCTTGCAGCACGGCTGGCGGTGGACGCCATGTGGCTCACGTGCGCGTGGCGGCTGCCGTACATGGCGAACCTGCGTCGCGCGAGCGCGAACGCCTCCGCCTTCTCATCCGCGAGCGGCTTCGGCGGGGCGTCGCCCATTTCACACGCGGACTCTACGCAAATCCCTCTGACGTTTGATATTGTTTTTGATGCGGAGTTTGGTTCCGTGGACGGATGGTTGAATAATACCTCTGTTGTATGGTAAACGGTATTGTTTGATGCATGAATGGGGACACAGGGGATCTGGATTGCGCGCATTGACGCGTGCTGCTTCAACTCCCTCTTTTTCCGCCAATCAAACTCTCTTCCGCCCTCACTTTTGCATTCTTTTCGGAGCAAACGCCACTCAAAAACGCCAGTACTTACTGTAATCATGGGCAATGCGAACTCGTGGGTGACGGAGCCTGTGGCGGAGAGCGCCGACCACGCGCCGCCTTCCAGCGAACCTTCGTCGCTGGCAACGTCCAGCGCGTGCGGCACGCTACTCGCCAAGCTGGACGAGCTGATGGACTTTCTGGGCTTCGCCAAGCTACCGACGGCCGCCTTCCACGGCGTCGTACGTGGGCTGTTGTCACATCTTCTTCTTCTTCTTGTCTATACACCGGGTGTGTACGTACAGTACGCTCACACGTGCGGCGTTGGAGCAGGTGACGTTCATGTTTCGCGCCTCGAACGAGGACAAGAACGCCATCGCATGCATCCGCACAGTCGACATGCGCGAAGGTGCGGTCATCCAACGCCTCTGGTCAACAGGGGACAGAATGTGACGCACCTGCGTGTATCTCTCTCTCTATGACGATGGACAGCAACCCTCCGGGTGCTGCACACGCCGCTGGACGCTAGCGACCCGTTTCTCAAGCACGTGGCGGTCGTCCACGTGAGCCTCGCAGACTTTCTCTACATGTACTCGGGCGAAGCGTCAGCAGCTGAGATCGCCGGCATGTGCATGGCCGGCCGCGTGTCTGTGCCCTGGAGCGCGTACAGTAAGCTCAAGGCGTTCGCCGAATGCTTTGACTTCTCCACCGACCGCTGGGACGCGTACTATGCGCGCGCAGAGCTGGGCGGAGGAGTGTCGCCGCCACCGAGTGCGTCGTCGCTCCCACTCTGCGAGAAGACGTGCTGTCGGAGCACGCGCCGTGAAGAGATTGACGCAGACTGGCAGCTCGTCTCGGACGCAACGACGACACCCCTACGCACTGGGCAGTTCACAACCACGACAACAGCAGGCGGCGTCGTGGTCTCATCGAGCTGTGCGAGCGAGTGGCAGGAAGTGTCGGACTGCAAGTGCCACGCGCTGCCGAAAGAGAGCCGCGAAGCGATGGAGAGCGCCGTGGGCGCGCAGCAGCTCGACGACTGGCTCGCGCGGCTCTGGAGCGGTCACATCAAGCGCTCGAACGACGCGATCCAGCAGAACGTGAAGAAGTCGTTCCATGACCTGAAAGAGCTCACTGGCAAGCTCTTTGTGTCGCTGGAGGCCTGAATAAAGGCCGTCGATAGGCTGTCGATACGAGAACAGGAGCAGCAACGGACTCGCATGGAGCGGGGTTGGCAGGATGGAAAGACAGGAGGAGGGGAACGTAAGCTACTACTGTAGGGTCTGGAGGCAGCAGTTGGGCGTAATAATGCTGTGTTGGTGTCAAGGGAAGGGAGTGCGTGACCTGTTGACAGCTGGTGATTCCTGATTCACGTGGTAAAGAGCCCGCTCAGAGTAAAGGCAGACAGCAAACGACCGACAAGACGGAGCTTACGTTGATTATCGTACAGAATGGAGTCTTCACTGGTTCCGCTGGCGCTTTTGCTGACGGGAGTAGCTATAAGTTAAGAGAACGGCACGCCATCTTGCCCAAGGGATGGATGCGTTCTTGGAGGCGTTGA
>JAASGD010000481.1:0-21714 GCA_023334115.1 Globisporangium megalacanthum
GCCAAAACGAAGCAGAAAGTGCATAAGTTCAGAGAAAATATCACAATCCTGCAATATATAGCAACTTGGCGAAACCAGGACGTACAAGCCACCTTCACAGCTAATTCTCAGCAGCAGTTCTAGTGACCAAAACTTGTACGTCTTTTTTCATGTACGCTTGATGTTGGTCAGTAAGACATATCTCTTTTCAGAATCTAAAATTGTAATTGCTTGACATCACCGGTGCCTAAAAATTGTTAATTTTCGAGTTTTCGTAATTTCGTTATATTTGAATGCTGCTGCCTGTGATGCTTTGTTGAGGACGCAAACACGTGCGTTCATGCCTCACAGACCAGGGGCACCTGCACACAAGTTTTCGTTGCGTTTCAATAAGAATTGACTATGTTTTTTTATTTTTGTCGGAAATTTTTGGCCTCCTTGACTCAGAGACTGGGTGTTAAACAGTGCTATGATGTATTTATCGGTTAAAAACTGGTTTAGAAACGTCACTAATGGCTATGTTACCGAATAATATCCAAAAATGAACAATGTGCTTGATCAATACTGAATAGCGTATGGAAATTGTGAATCGGGCCACCGTTACTGCATTTTTGTGTTGGGTAGACGGCGATACTGATGGATTTATGCGTCGACGAGCCCTGCTTGTTAAAGATCTCGCAACGCTTTGAGCACAGTACATTGGGTGGCGCCGTTTGCGCTGTCTCAATAAAAGAAGGCGTGGACGTTGGCACTCCGACTTGGAGCACTTTGTCGCGGAAGTCAGCAGCAGTTGGGTCTAACTCGTGCCTCCTCTGTCCCACGAAACAATGAACACTTGGAGTAAATGTCCGCTCTTGGCCGCCGTGCATGGATCTCCATGTCGTCTTCACCATCATGTTTCCCTGTGGTCGACTGCTCCAGCGCTTTTTTGTCATCCTGCCATTCCCATCGAAAAGCCGTGAAAGCGCTTTGAATAGGAAGTAAGTTGGAGCTGCTATTTCGGCCAACCTATTTCGGAGCTTCTAGCAAGCTATAATAAACCAATACATTTCCAAGGAGAAAAATCTCATTTACGTCGTAGATATGAGAAGCTGAAATGAGCTCATCGAAGTCGTGTTTTAGTACAATAAAAAGCTCTTTACCACCAGACATTTTTTAGGAGTTGTGGGTATTTCAACCAATCCCAGTTTAGCACAGAATAACGATATTTTTACAGATAAAATACCATAATTAAATCTATTGTGTAGAATTTAATCTCACGTGCTGCGTGGTATTTAGGTTTGACGGTACAAGAATAAGATGTGCCAACGCGAAAATTCTGATCAAAATGGTGTCGTTTACGACATCCAATCAAAAGTCAAAGTTCTGTTGGGCGCCCTGAAAAAACCTATTGTCCCTTGTTTCGTTGAACAGAGGAAGTACGCGCCAGCTAAGCCAGGGAAGAAGGAGACGGGGCTATATGTATTGGACTGCCACTATAGGTCCACCGCGGCTAGCGCGTCGGTGTCGACTGTGAACCACTCGAACCAAGCGTCAACAAGGTTGGTAGAGGTGCTCATGCGCCTCTTTGCTTTCGGTTGGTCTTCTCGCATGGTCAGTTCGAGCGCGCTAACGTTCGCTTGGTCGCCTCCTCCAGCTGTTGTCGCCAGTATTTGAAAACACAATCTATATTGAATTGTGTTTCAAAAACGAAATTAATGAAGATTGCAATACGATCCAGGGCAATATTAAAATACCGCAGTTATTGTATCAATCAGTGCATCTGTATCTTGGGTGCTGGAACCAGCGGAAATAATTAAAACGTGCCATGAACAGCTACGGATGGATTCCGGCAAGCATATATTATATTAAATTTTGATTTTTTCCTACCGGATCTAAAAACGACATACCGTGCAAGATAGCTCTATTTTAATAAAAAAAACAATGTTGCATGGTTTTTTTATTCATGCGTTTTTACATATTACACCCAGTCCCTGAATCAAGGAGGCCAAACATTTCCCACGATACACAATGTCAATTCGAATTGAAACATAGCGAAAACTTGTGTACATATACCCAGAACATGGGGGCATGGACGCACGTATTTGCAGCCTTAACAACGAATAACAGACGGGAGCGTATAAATATTACAAAATCTAATGGTTTTTAAATTTGCTATTTTAGGTTCAAGTTTGTTCAGCAAGTTGCACTATGAAAGTAAAAAAGGTTCGCTTAGCCAACCAAATTGGAGCGTACGGGTCGGACGTCGCCCAAGTTTTGGTCACTTGAAGTGTGGTTGTCAATTAGCTAAGAAGACGATTTGTACGTCCCGGTTTAGCCTGGCTCTATAATATAACAAACATATAATAAATCACAATCCTGCAAGACCACACCTCAACCGGGACGCCACGTTCAGTTGTGTTTCGTGCATTCAAAATTTTCGCATGTATTACATACCACATGTGTTACTCAATGCGCAAAACTTGGGTCGTAGTGCAAAAAACATCTGGTGCCACTAAGTTTTTGTCCCGCAGTATAGCACCTCTTAACATCTCTTTGGTGGATTTAACGTTCTAGAAGTGGTTTTGGCGTACATACACCACATAGTTTGTCACGCACAAAGGTGTAACGAATTGGGTTGTGGAAAATCGTTATTGGTACCAAAGTTTGAATGCTGAAATCAAGTCAAATGAATTACTTTTCAGCAATCGTTCACATGAACACGAGAACGCAGTGAAAGTGGCCCGATTTATAATGGTCATACATTTTGAAGTTTGTGTTCAAGCGCATCGCCAATGTTTACTGATTAATGAGGTTTGAAAAATCATGTTTGAGTTCTCAAAACCAATTAAAAACGTTTAATACATTAAAACTGTTAAAAATTACGCTCTTTCAACTTCAAATTAGTTATCTACTGTTCTTGACATGTGTTCAAAGTTAAGTCGCACTGATGAATCTGACTTCCTTTTGAGGTGTTCTAGCTGTGTGTTGTCTGTAATGAACATCTAGAAAAATGAGAATGGGGTTGTACATTTACATAAATACAATAATGTGTAGAAATGGTGGATCAGGACGACTTCTCTTCATTCTGGTTTTCTGTGTTCTAGAATTGTAAACCATTTAATTTGATTTTATACCAGTCTGCAACCATTGGTCCCTGTTAGTAATGTTCCATAACCAGATGTGGTTCACATCTGCTATAAGGTGTGTTTGTCTGGAAAGTAAATATTTTTCAGAAGGTGCACTATGGCAGATTATCGTACAAATTCGGACACTAATAATTTCTAAGAAACTTAAATTATACTTGACATTTGTATGCTATCCGAGTTAAATCTCCGGAAAGGCGGCGACGTGGTACGGGCGGACGAGAAGGCGGATAGCCGAAGAGGACTGAGCGGTGGGTGTGCTTGCGGAGCACCTCCAGGCATTTACAGGCGGTGTGATAGCCCCTCGCAAATATCCTACTTGGTCATTCAGCGGCGCAAGCATTTAGACGAGACGTTCGAGATGTGGGCAGAGGTTCTCTAGCATCTCGGTCTTGGGTAGATGCTCGAGGAAGATCAATACGTCGAGGCGTTCATCAACGGCGTGGCGCCGCTGATTCAAGCGTCGTTGGTAGCGCGAGCCCCTGATACGCTCATCGAGGCGTGCGGACGTGCTCATCAAATGGCTGGCGGCGACGGCGCGATCGTCAAACGGGGGTATTGGACGTCAGGTGGCGACGGCGCGGTCGTCAAGTGTGCGGAGCGACGACAGGGCAGGCGAACGGCAGTTCAATCCAGCGAAGAGACAGCGGCACGGCCGGTGCTTCCTCTGCGACGAGGAAGGGCACTTCTCGCGGGTGTTTACGCTACGCTTTTTAATGAAACGCTTCAAGTACGAGGCACGGCAGGGAAACGGCAAGGAGGTGTAGCCGTGGCGGGTCTGCATTACCTTCAGAGCCAACCTCTTGCCGTCGAAGGCATCTTTCGGTTCAAGTGCAAGTCAGTGTACGGGCAGGCGCTGACCGTGGGCGCGCTCGCATTGGAAGGCTGCGTAGAGGGGTTTATGCTGGGTTTATCCTGCAAGGGACGAAGGCGGTGATTAAGCAACCTACCCCTGAGTTCACGTACGACGACGGTAGCGAGGTTACGCTGCCCTTCGTGTGCAGCGACGAGGACACTGGACAGAGTCGACCAGGCGCGGTGCGGCTCGCGACCAGGCGGCGCGTCGGGTGCGAGCGATGAGTGAACGCTAAGGTGCGGGTGCAAGCGAAAGATGGCGACGTTGGGCTATTCAAGCCGGAATGTTCGAGGTTCAGACAGGTACTAGTGGCGCTCGCACTGGCAACGGTGCGGGGCATCTGCGTGATGATGCCGATCCTGAATGTGCAATGCAGGCGTGTGAACCTGCCGCCACGGCACATGCTCGGCACATGGCAGCCCTGGACGAGACAATGGCAGCGGTCGAAGTCACCTTCGGGCTGAGTCGCGATGCGGTCGAGAAGAGGGTCAGAGCGCTGCGAGGGAAAACAATGCCAGCACTGGTGGACGAGGCGACACTCGAGATGGAAAAGCTGCGCAGCAACGACCGGGAACTGATGGTTGGCAGCTACAGTGGTACTCGCGCCTCTTGGAGAAGCACGACGGGTTCCCGCTGCCAGTGACTATGGGCGTGAGGCACGCGATCAAGACCTAGAAGGCACCACCAGTCTATCTGCGACACCAACGGCACTCGGAACAAGAGAACAGGACGATGAATGAGCAAGTCAACGTGATGCTGGCAAGCGGCGTCATTGAGGAGGGACACGGCGATTGGTGCTTCCCGGTAGTGTTGGTTAGAAAGCGGGACAGGGCGGTCCCCTTGTGTGTCAACTACAGGCGGCTCAACCAGGTCTCCGATCGCGACGTATATCCGCTGCTGCGCATCGACGAGACCATCGAAGCCGTCGGCGGCGCCGCTCACTATACAACTCTGGATCTCCAGGACGGCCATTGGCAGGTGGAGGTGGAGGAGGCGGACAAGGACAAGCGGCCTTTGCTACTTGGAGATGGCTCTACGGATGCGTACGTATGCCCTTTGGGCTCTCGAACGCGGGGCACGTTCCAGCATCTGATGGACGCCGTGCTGCACGGGCTTCTCTGGGTGTGCGGGCTCGTTTTTCTTGGCGACGTCGTGGTGTTCTCGCGCGGGGGACTCGAGCGGCTGTGGCTGAGGTGGCCGCCGTGCTGGAGCGACTGTATTGCCGACGCCCAAACCTATATAACGTCGCCAGGTCGCTCACCTCCCATTTCACAGTTGAGAAAATTTATACCGATTACATAGCATATAATACTTCATGTAATACTAGAAATTGAATGCCGAAACGTCTCTCCGTGATTTCTGAAGCCAATCTGAGCAGTCGAGAACATCGTTATCTCTCGCAGCTTTCGCTGGAAGCGTACTGGAATCGCGTGACAAAAACAAAGTTGACGACAAATTTCCAGAATAGGAGCGGGTTTTGGGGGCTGCCAGCTAACTTATCGGAATCCCGTTTTGGCGCTGGCAGACACCATACCCACGAGCATGCCCCGGCGAGATGGCCGGGGCCGCCGCACAGTCGGCAGAGCGCTTTCGGCGACGGACAGTCGACTGCGAAGTGGCCTATGTTGCTGCAGTTGTAGCACTTGGCTTCGCGGCGACTCGAGGCTCCTGGCCCGGAGCCCCGATGGCGATCCGCGGAGACTTGTTAGACTTCGGACGTGTAGTCACCATTCTCGTCTTTGTCCCATTCGTCGAACCGAGAATCGTAGCAGCGCTCGGGGGGGCTTGGTCGGTCGTTGGTGGTTCCGGGTTCGGGTCGTTGACCAGGCTTGGCAGGTCGAACTGGACCCGCGAATGCGAGGCCAGCGAGCAAGTGTATCTTAGTGCCGACAAGCATCGGATACTTGGGTCATCACCTTGGTCAGGACGGAGTACAGCCGCTAAGGCGATTAGTGACGGCGGTCCAGGAGTTCCCGACGCCGGAGGACCCGGCCGCCCTGAAGTGATTCATGCGTATTGCGGGATACTACCGCAAGTTTGTACCACACTTTGGGTTGCAGGCAGCGCCACTCACGCGGCTGGTGCGAAAGGACACGACGTGGTAGTGGGGGGTCGAGGACGCCCACTCGAGGCACTCAAGCAAGCGTTGATCTGGAAGCCAGTGCTGCAGTATTCGGATCTCTCGTGGTGCTTTGTGTTGGCTTTGGACGCGTCGAAAGTCGATTCGGCGTAGCGCTCATGCATGAGGCCGATGGGAAGGTGTTGCTGGTCGAGACCGCAGGCTCGGTGAACAGTCGAGCAGAGTCGAACTATAGCGTGTCTGAGCTCGAATGTCTCGCGGTGGTGTGCTCCATCAAGCTCGTCCGCCCATACGTGTGCGGCCGCCGCTTCACCATCATCGCGGACAGCAACGCGCTGAAGTGGCTGATGACGAGTCGCGACTTGGCTAGGCGACTACATCGGTGGGCTCTCGCACTCCAGGAGTACGACTTTGACGTACATTACCGTCCGGGGCGAGAAAACGTAATCGCGGATGCGCTGCTACGTGCGCCCGTGGCGGCAGCGCGTGTGGCATGTGTTCTGACGGAAGAGGTGGTGGCCGCAGTGCAGCAGGGGAACAAGCAGTGTCGCGACCTGGCGGCGAGGGGGGCGTACAAGAGGGTGCTGTTGCAGGCGACAGAAAGCGTGCTCAAGGCGCGCATCGCCGAGGGCTGGAGGACGGTGTTGCCAGCCGAAATGTGGGCAACGGCATTCTGCGAAGCCCATAGTAGCATCTGGGCTGGGCACCTGCAAGCACCGCAGACGCTGGAGCGGCTCAAGCGAGTCTTCTAGTGGCCGCAGATGCGGGTCTCGGTGGCGACTGGGTGACCGGATGCCAAAAATTGCAGGAGTCGGGAGATGCGGCCGAAGCGAGCGATTCCGCCAGAACGCAGCGTCGGCGTCGTCGAGTTGGGGGATCGGGGGGGGGGCGATGGACCTCGCGGCAACACCTACGTAGTGGCGTTCGTGGAGTACCTCTCTAAGTACCTGGTCGTGGTGGCCCAACCAAGCGACCACGACTGTGGCAAGAGCACTGTTAGAGGGGGTGATGTTGCGCCACGTGCCGTTCCGCGAACTCTTCACCGATGGCGTGAAGGACCGAACTTAGTGGGACTCGTGGAACGCTTCAACCGCACGTGGAAGGACACGGTGGCCTTGACCACCAACGAAGCTTAAGACGATTGGAATGGGTGGCTGCCGGCGGCGGCGTACGCATATAACTCTGCCAAGCACACACCGACGGGGTTCGCCTGGCACGAGCTCATGTACGGGCGGCTACCGAGGGCACCTGGCGACCTGCTATGACCGGAGGCGGGGCACAACGTACAAGACCTGTCGGCGTGGCATCCGGAGGTCAAGCGATGGATGCTCCGGGCTCAAGAGCTGGCAAGGGAAGAAATTGGGCGGGAGCAGAAGCGGCAGTCGAAACAATACAATCGTGGCGTGCGGCAGGGCCCCGAGGTTCGCGACGGCTTGCTCGTGTGGGTGTACAAGACACTGCGGGGGCCTCGCATAACCGAGGTCCGGCAGCAACGGCGCGGCCCGGTCGCGGTACTCGAAGCGATGGGGTTCGACAACCACCGGATCCGGTATGTGGACACTGGCGAAGAGGAGGTGGTACACTGCATCGCTCTGGTTCCCTACCACGCCGACGACAGCGTGCTAAAGGCCCAAGCGTGAGACCTGGTGGCGAATTGCGGCGGGGACGGCGAGGACGCGACGTCACCAGACAGCGAAGTGATCGTGGCGCTGCCGGTGCGGCCACTGGCGCGACCGACAGCGATGCTGCACGAAACGAGAGCGGGCGACTTCTTCTTCGAGATCGCGCGAAGGAAGCTCAGGAACTGGGTCAATCGGTACGAGTTGGAGTTTCTGGTCGAACGACGGTCGGGTCGAGTGTTGGCGAACGGCTCTGGGTGTCGCTGAACGACTACGAACGATTATGGCAAGACGAGCGCATCGATGAGGACGAGCTGACTGGGGAGGGCGAGTAACGAGCGGTGCGACCACAAGTAGCCGAGCGCCTACCGAGCGACCGAGGAACTAGCTTCACGACGGGACCGGCGGCGAGCAGCTGCGTGCGATGGTGTGCGTCGTTCGAATTTAGGAAGGTGGACGACGAACAAGAAGTAGATCTGAGTAGCCGGAAATAGGCGAGAACAGGATCGCAGCCAGGCAGACCTTTGCCCAGATGCAAGGACTCACTTTTGGATCTTCCTCCAACAACACGGACGCATTCAAGAGTACAGGCGCTACTCTTGAGCCAGATGGACGGCACCGTCATTACTAACTCGAGGACGTGTAGCCCCCTGACGATCTTACTGCGATGGATCGGGCGATGTACCAGAATTCGTTGGAGCGACTGAGCGCGCGGAAGCTGCTCCAGATGGGTGAGAGACTTTAGGGACAAGCGGCTTCGAAGTTGATCAAGGAGCGAAATCAAGCAAACGGAAGTTGGCGAGAGGTACGACTGTCAGGACGAGTCGTTGAGCGAATGAATGAGAATGTTGACCATGTAAGCTGCGGCGACGCATTGAAGCTCGAGGCGTGAGCGCTATGATCAAGATGTTCAAGACACCTTGACCTAGGTGTTGAGAGAACCTCCTACCAAGCCGCCCAACTGAGCAATGTCCACCTGATCAGCGATTACAACCTTCCCGATCCTGAGTCTTGCAAGCGTGAAAACGTAAAATTCAACTTTCATAGCCAACAAAAGATCAAAATGCGAGCAGGCGCGTGTGGTAGGTCGCTGGGGTTACGCGGTCGTGCGCTGTGGATCGCTGCGCTTGTGCTCTTTGAGCTCTGCGGGCTCTGGTACTTTCTGCGCCACGCACCAAGCAGCAGCGAGCCGCATCTGCGGCGCCGCCAGTCGCCTGCGAACGCGCAGCGCTGTCTCTCGGCGCACGACCGCGACCCGCGCTTCGTACGTCAGCACGTGTGCGTCACGGCAGTCCAGCGCTCGGCGGCGCTCGCAAACCTGCTCTTTGAGCTGCGCAGTATGCTGGCAACAGCCGGCGTCGCATTCTGGCTCGACAGCGGCTCGCTGCTCGGCCAGCAACGCGCCGGCGGCGTCATCCCGTGGGACGCGAACGCTGACGTCGGCGTGCTACGGGAAGGATTCGAAACGCTGCGACGCACGAACGTCCAGCTACCGGACGGTTACGAACTCGACATGACAAAGAGCCCGAGCGCTGACCGCCGCGAGCAGCCCCCTGCGCGCTTTGTCGAGCGCACGCACGGCTTCTTTGTCAACATCGCCGTGTTCGACAAAGAGGAGGAAGTGGAGGAGAAGGCGGACAGCACGGGAGTGACGCTCGCGACGCTGCCGGACCGTGTGTGGAGCAAATGTGTGCACTGTGAGACAGTGGACGTTGAGAGCGCTGGCGGCAGACGCGAGCGACTGAAGCGCTTCCGGGTCCCAATGGACTGGGTCTTCCCACTGCGCACGTGCGTGTTCGAGCAGTTTGAGCTCCCGTGTCCAGCGCAGCCGGACAAGTACCTGACGCACCTCTACGGCGAAGACTATCTTGACCCGGTCGCGTGGTGAGCAGCTGCACGCGAGTTGCAAGGAGCCGACAAGGAAGAACGCGCGAGCCATGAACGTGTGCGAAGCACTCGGTTCGAAAGTATTAGAGCTCGTCTATGTGGTCGCTCCGAGTGGCCGGCGTAGGCTTCAGAGCTTGAGCACTGATCCAGGACGCGCTGCCAGTCGGGTACACTATGTACGAAGGTCGTGACCGACTGGCGGCACGAGTGACGGGATGGGAGGTCGACAACGACAGCGTGGCTCGCTCCGCCTGCTGCACGACTGGCGACCAGAGCGACCACGACGCGATTGTCTCGTTCACGCTGGCAAAGAGCTGGCGGTTTCCGTCCGAGACTTCGCGCAGGAGCACGTCGTACGCGCTCTCAGTGTCGCCAAATTGCCACGGGAGACGGCGGTCTGTGGCTGGTGTAGATGGATGCATCGCTCGTCGGTCGAGACGGTCGTACTGCCAGCCACTCGGAGCGACGAGTCCATCGAGAAAACTACAGGACCACTCGATGCGCTGGCTCTGCTCTGGCAACGCATTCGCGTGCGTCTGGATCGTCACACGAAGTTCGCAGTCGTCAGCGTTGTTCGCCACTTGATCTCTCGCCGGTGGGTCTTTGAACAGGATGTGGACTTCCAGGCGCCGCTCATGCACTGCTTTCGCCGCTGACAGCACGAACTGGACGCCGTTCCAGCCGTTCGCACTGCTCTGGAGATCCACGAGCGCTGCAGTTGGCACGAACAGGTCCCCTAGAGTCAGTGCCGCTCCTGTTTCGTGCTCATAGTGGGCAGCGTAGTCCTCGTATCGCCCAAGTGCGAGTCGACCACCAGTGGGTCTCGTCAGCGAGTGTGTGAAAGCGAGTCGATGGTGAAGACTACGAGCGAGTTGAACGTCCGGGTCTGCATCGCTGGTAATCGGCAGCGAGGGAGCGACTGCGAGTCCCAAGAGCAGCTGCAAGTGGTTCACCATCACGTCGCGGATGATCCCAGTGCTGTGAACACACGGTGCAGCTGACAGTCAGCACTTCGCAACTGGACACGACGAGTCATCTCCACGCAACAGTGTTGGTACAATCAGTACCTGTGGAAGAACTGGATGCGGCTTTCACACGTTTCGGTCTCGGACATGCGCACCTCGACCGTGCGGATGTGGTCCGAGTTCCACTTTGGATGCAGCTGCGCGTGGTTGCGCGCAAAGTACTCACCGAGTGCTTGGACTGCAGGTTTCCCGGCGTAGTGGTCGATAAGGTAGACGTCGTCGTCCTGAACGCACGCACGAGAGGGTGCGTGCACCAGTTACGTCAGGTCCACGAGACGTCCACGTGCACGCGATTGGCTCCGTCTCATCCACGTACGTCGAGAAACTCGCGAAGCTGGAGCTGGAGCGCTCGAGCAGACTCCACGTCGCTGCCGAATGGCTTCTCGACGACAACGCGGAAGAACGGCCGTGGGTGCTGCGATGGAGAGGCCGCACACTGAGCTGAGATTGGGTCTGGTCGCAGGTACTTGTGCGCGAGCTCGCTGCTCTGTCTCCACAGGAAGCCCGTCAGTGTCACGAACAACACATCCTGGGAACAACCACGCATGTCAGCAGGACGTGGGGCTCACCAGAGCAAAGAACTTGGGCGGGATCGCCAGGTACACGAGTCGCCCAAGCTCCATCCTCGGTGTGGAACTGCTTCTTTCTGTGTCTTCTTGCTCAAGCGCGTCCTTGAGCTCGCGGTAGTGCGTTTCGTCGCGCAGTGGTGCGTACCGGACACTCGGTACAAAGTGTTCATGGAAGAAGCGCACGCACGTTGTCTCGCTCGAGCCCTCCGCTCGCTCCCGCTCACCGTCTACAGCTGCCTCCGATCCGCACACGCGATGCAGGAACTTGGTGTCGAAGAACTGGTCGAGCCAGCACTCACCAGACTCGCGCGCGTTCGTCGCAGCAGCGATCACATCGAGCTTGCGATGGTGAACGGCGTAACTGTGCAGCGCGAGGCGGAAGATCGCGGTCCAGAGGTACTTGGTCGCCAGGTTGCCGGTCGCGCCGAGGAGGACCACTCGTACGAACTCCTCACGTGTTTTCGTCTTGGTTGGTTCGTTGGCTTCGAAGACTGCGGCAGTGTGGTCCAGCGCGGAGGACACAGCGACGCAACTCGCAGCTGCGACTGCAATGAGCAGCACTGAGAGCCGCATCGTCCGACGTGTTGACGTCAGTCACGGTGGACAAGCGAGTCAAAACTTGTGTCAAATGAAGAGTGCCGTGAATGTACCAGTCCATTGTACCAGTGATTGTACCAGTGTAGCCATTGTGTATCTGCAACTTGACAAGCTACGTATACCACCTCACTGCGGACCCACATGCTCACTCACTCCTCATAAAAAGTCTTCCACGTAGATGCTGTCAGCACGCGGACACATGCGTGCCGACTGCTTCCGGCGCATGAGACGCTGCGGGTGCTCGTCGTGCGAGTGGTGATGCGAGAGAGGCGACTCTGAAGACGCACTCGCGGCTGCACTGAGCGAGGCCGCAGACGACGCCGACTTGGTCGCTTCGCTCGACGCCGCGTCCTCAAAGTACGCTTCGACCACGAAGGCGACGACCAGGCTGAGCACCATCACGACGCCAATGAAGTAGAAGCTGATGAAGTAGAGGCGGCTCCACTTGCTCGTCACCACTTCAGCGCCTTCCATCGTCACGAACCACTGCTCGCGTTGGTGTTGGTACCAAGGGAGCACGCTCGTTAGACGAGTCACACATACAAGACAGGAGGTTCAAGTACCACACTGTACGCCTCCACGCACGTTGTTGACGATGAGGAGCTCAAAGAGCGTCACGAGCGACGACCCAAAGTCGTTAAAGTTGTTGCTGTAGTAGTTGGACGTGCCGTACGCGATCGCCGCGAGCCTCGGGTCGCCCACGACGAGTTTGCCGCCAAAGATCTGCATCCCGATCGCCGCGTACTCGGCCATGACGATGCCCAGCATGCCTGAACGAGCCACGATACCAGAAACAAGTCAGACGTCACACTCAGCGTCTCCCTATCTCTCTCGCTCTCTCCCTAGTCAACGAACAACGCACCGTAGAGCGTCGTGAACGCTGGGATCAAGCGCAGGACGATCGCGAACATGGAACTGAGCGACTGGAGCGCAATGAGCAGCCGCAGACAGCGCAGAAAGCGCAGCAACAAGAGCAGACGGACCCACGTCCAGTCGGTCGCGTCGCCGTAGTGGACGTGCACACTCGTCTCGGCGACCGTGATGAGGATCGTCACGACGCAGTCGTACACGTTCCGCGCTTGCGCAAAGTACCGTCCGTAGCCGTAGAAGTACATCTTCACGAGCATCTCGACTAGGTACGCGGCCGAGAAGAGCGGCATCCAGCGCTCCCACGTCCCGAACGCGTGGTCGTCGCCTGCGATCTTGGCCTGCGTCTCGAGAAGGATCGCGACCAAGTTCCCGAGGATGAGCGCGTCGATCGCTTTCTCGAACCAGCCGTTCGCGACCGCCTTCTGCGTCCACGTCACGAGGGCGAGCGTACTCTCGCGCCGCAGCAGCTTCTTGGGCTTGTTCTGCGCGCTCTTTTGACGCGCTGCGAACGCTTTGATGAGCGCAAAGAAGCGCTCGTACGTGATCTCGTCGTCTTCGGACGCGACGCTGTTCTGGGCGGCAAAGCCGACACTTCGGCTGCTGCCTCTCTGTTTGCGCTTCGCCGCCTTGCGCTTCGCTGTCGCATCCGTCGCGTCGTCGTGGTCGCGGAAGAAGAACGAGAACGCGGGTCGCTGGATCTCTGCGACGAGCCGCTCGTACGACGCACGGGACACGACCTTCTCGTCAGTAAACGACGACGACGCGCTGGTCGCTGCTGCAGGTCGCTCACTGTAGTCGCCACCACCGCGCACGCTCTCGGGAAGCAGCTGGAACGCGAGCTGGAGCGCCTGGGAGCGGTGCTCAATGTACTCGACCGCCCGCTGCGCCACTTCCTGCCGGTAGTTCTGGTACACGGACGCAAAGACGAGGTTCATCACGAGGAGTTGGCCGACCATGAGGAAGCTCACGAAGAAGAGGCTGCCAGCACGCACACGCGCGTAGATGGGCATCATCACGTCCGGGTAGTTGGCGGTCGTGAGCAGGATGAGCAGGTTCAAGCACGCGTCGGCAAAGTCGTGAAAGTACGTGTCGCCTTCGTCCGAGCCTTCAAAGAGCACCATGCCAAAGACCGCGTAGATCACAATGAGGATGGTGATCGTCAAGAGCCCGTCGCCGAACCGCGGGAGCGCGCGCACGAGGCTCGAGAAGCCAGAGCGCAGCTTGTGGCTCATCGATAGCAGGAGGAGCGGCCGGATGAGCGGTGCGAGCACGAGGGGCTTCACGCCTTGGAACTGGTGCGTCAACGGATTCGCATCCCCCGTTGGCTCGTGCGGCTGCTGTGCGACCTGGCTGCCAGTGCTTCGGGGGACGAGCAGCACGATCAAGACGGACGCGAACTCGGCGAGCAGACACGCGAGTTGCATCACGTGCCACTTGTTCTTGAAGTATAGCCGCTGGCCCATGTACGTGTACTTAAGGAGCATCTCGACGGCGATGAGCGTGAGACACACGAGCTCGATCGCGACAGACGCGAGGGGCGGGAGCACAGGGAGTCCCCACGTGAGCACCTTGTCGGTATCGCCGCATGAGGTGGAAAAGAAACACCACGACGGCGTCTCGAAGAACGCGAGGACGACGAGGATGCCCATGTTGCTCAGCCGCACGACTCGGAGTGCGTGGTACATGCGCTTAAAGTGCGTCTTGTGGAGTCCCTCGATGAGGTACTCTTCACCGAGGAACCGGCCGTGGATCGCGTCCCGCGTGTACTGCGCAGCGAGTTCGAACCGCTTCGTCTCGCTCTCCACGTCTTCGTCCTGCGTCGCTGCGGGCGACAGTAGCGTCACGAGCGGCGTGAACGTTGTGCTCTGCGAGTCGGGAATCGCGTCCAAGAGCCGACGGCTACTGCTGCGCCGACCTCGGCTCGCAGTCTGCATCCGTGCAGCCGAGAGACTGTTCCGCACAATGAACGGCAGCTCGTGGCGGTAGTAGAAGGCGTACGCGACGACGAGAACGCCGATGATCGCCAACGAGACTGCCGAGACGACGAGAGCGAACGCAGCGAGCGACAGCAATGCACCGAGCAGCGTGGTCCACCGCGAGTACTGCGCACCATAACAACACTCTCAGCGTCTGTTAGAGTTCGTGACGAGTAGGCAGCTCAGCTGGCGATCGGCCACAAGAGAGACAGACGGACGTACCATCCGGAATGTCGGCTGGAAGTCTCTTGTCGACGCCACTTCTTGGAAGAAGCACGCAAAGTTGATGACGAAGAACGTGAGCAAGAACGACGCTGTGACGAGAGGAATGATAGCGTCGACCGAGCCACAGAGGAGCGCGATCTGGATCACGAGCCACATCAGCAGCGCCGCCACGTGTGGCACTGAGAACGTTGGCAGAAGGAACAGCGACGACGTTGACGACACACGACGCGGTCGCGCAGCACTGCCGTCGCGGGGGAGGAGGCGGGTTGAGTCAGTCGGTGCGTCCTGTGCGTCGAGGTCTCCCGACTGCTCTGACCCCGACAGCAGCGTCTTGAGAATGCTTGTGCCGCCCATGATGTTCGACAGTGCAGACGACAGTGTCGTGAACACGACGCCGAGAAACACGACCGGGACGCCGAGCACCGAGTCGACAACGAGGGGCACGACGAGCACCTCGTCACGCAACGTCGCACCGCTGACCCCGGCAGCGAGTACGCCAGCGAGCACGAGGTAGATCGCAAACGTGAAGAAGAGCGCCATGTGCACGCCGACAACGAGTTGACGCGGCTGCTTGGCGGCCATTGTTGCCGGCGACGCACGCACCGCTGGGTACGGGTACGCCGCGGAGATGTCCTCGGCCAGACTCGTGCCAGCGAGCACGCCACAGAACGCTGGGAAGAACAGGACGAATGACTCGACGACGCGGCTCAGCGACGGGTCGACGACATTGTCCTGGAGGTGGTCTACCGAGAAGCCCGTCTTGGTCGCTGGGTTCGGGACGAGCAGGAACAGCACGTTGCACGCGACAGCAACGAGCACGACCACGAACACGAACCGCACTGCTCGACGAGACGCTCGGAGCCCGACTGCGTACGAGAAGACGAGCAGCGCCAGCATTGCGCTGGCGAGCACGAGCGTGACCCACGAGCCGTGCGTGGTCCACGGCAGCGACCGCGCGTTCTTCGTCGCGATGCCCATGTACACGATCGCGATCTCAGAGAACCCAAGCAGGTAGTACGCAGTCGCGATTGCGAACGAGACGCAGAGCATGGCGCCAATGAGCTGTCCGAGGTGCCGCCCGAGCGCACGCCGGATGATGTTGAAGAAGCTCCCAGAGAGGTCGAGACGCTCGTCTGATCGCGTGAACAGCCGAGAGCGTGTCAGTATTACTATCTCCAGTACGTTCGCACTGACAGCGACACACACAGAGTGAGCAGACACGTACCTTGTGACGACAGCTCTGCGAACGCAGCAGACGCGAGCGCCGAGAGCGAGCCGATGGTGAGCAACGTGACAGTGAACGCAACGCAGATCACGAGCACCGCCGCCGGGAGACCGAGCGCGCCGACAAGCGCACCAAGGCGCATGAAGAGAACGACGCCAAAGATGCTGCAGACAACAGGTACAAACACGTTGCGCTGCTTCTTGCGCGCAGCATCGGCGTCGGCCTCCGCGCCCGTGCGCTCGAGATCGTCGACTGGGTCCACGACGAGTGCGAGGCGCTTAGGCGTTGCGCCGTCCGAGTCGCTCTCTCCCTCCTCCTCGACGTGCGCAAATAGAGGCGACGGCGGCCACTGGACCCTGCTGGTGCGCGCAGGCGCGGCGGAGGTGGTGGCCATCAACGAAGCGGTCTGTTCAAGTACGTGGACTGTGAAAATCAGGCCATTTGATTGGGATCCACTGAGCTACTTACTGCAGTGATGCGTTCAAGTGCGAGCACTTGTGTGCTGGACATGTCCTAGTGAAGTAATACAGGCAAGTACCCATTTTAGCAATAATGCAGAGCTCATTTTGACGCGAGTTTTGCCTAGAATATCAATTATGAAATTTTTACACAGGAAATACAGACATACGAACTCAACGCAGTGTACTATGAACCACAGGTATATCAAAGATAGAGCAGTTCAAATTCGGCAGTCTCGAAACCTTTTCTTGTGGTTTGCCGACGCGCGAGGCGGCCATTGGCTCTCAGTTGCCGGCTTCCCCTTCCATCCTGCCACCCACGCTCGCGCTCCCCTTGATCGCTGCGCGCACACACGCCCCTCCTTCTCCTTCTCCTCGCCTTCGGTCCCCACCCACCCCTTCTATCAATTCTCTCCTGCCAGCATGTCGGACGCCGCTGCTGCAACTGCCGCTGCCGCTGCCGCTGCCGCGACTGCGGACGCGAACATCGCCGGCGAGATCCTCCAGCTCCAGTGCCGCTTCTACGAGCAGCGGTTCCCCGAGATCGACGAGCTCGTGATGGTGAACGTGCGGTCGATCGCCGAGATGGGCGCGTACGTGTCGCTGCTCGAGTACAACAACATTGAAGGCATGATTCTGCTCTCGGAGCTCTCGCGCCGCCGCATTCGGTCGATCAACAAGCTCATTCGCGTTGGGAAGAATGAGGTCGTGATGGTCCTGCGTGTGGACAAGGAGAAAGGGTACATTGACCTCTCGAAGCGCCGCGTGTCGCCTGAAGACATTGCCAAGTGCGAGGAGCGCTACAACAAGGCAAAGACTGTGCACGGCGTGCTGCGCCAAGTGTCGCAAGAAGCCGGACTCGAGGTCGAAGAGCTGTACGAGAAGGTCGCGTGGCCGCTGTACAAGAAGTTTAAGATTGAGAACCCGAACGACGACGACAACAAGCGCGTCGAGTACGTGCACTGCTACGACGTGTTCAAGATGGGCATCACGGACGACAGCGTGTTTGACGAGCTCGTCGACGTGCCCGCGGAGCTCTTGGAGCTCGTGAAGACGCACATTCGGCGTCGGCTTACGCCGCAGCCGATCAAAGTGCGCGCCGACATTGAAGTCACGTGCTTCACGTACGAAGGCATTGAAGCGATCCGCTCGGCGCTCCAAGCGGCGCAAGCGACGAGCACGGAGGACGTGCCGGTGAAAGTGAAGCTCATTGCGCCGCCCATGTACGTCATGACGACGAGCACGCTGGACAAAGCGAAGGGGATCCAGAAGCTCCACGAAGCGATCGACGCGGTGCGGGAACACATTGTGGCCAAGAAAGGCACGATGGCGGTCAAGATGGAGCCCAAGGTCGTGAGCGTGAACGAAGAGAAGGAGTTCTTGCAGATGATTGAGAAGCTCGAGATTGAGAACCGTCTCGTCGACGGCGACGCTGCGGAGGACATTTAGAGAACGAACAGACGGACGACTGGACGAACGAACAGAGGGGCGCTCGACGCTGGAACACTGGGACGCGGGTAGGAAAGAGGGGTTGTCAAGCGAGAAGATGTCCCAGAAGGTTCGGGTGACTGCGACGACTCTCGCTGCTCGTCCGATTGAGAGGCGAAGCGGGAGAGAATGACGTCAACGTGGTCTTTAGCGATGCACTTAGTGTTGTCTTTGTTGTCCCGGTTCTTCTTCTTGGTGGTGGTGATGGTGTCCCTCACTCTATGTGGGGATGCGACTACCGCGCGACTGAGTCGTTGTCTTGGGCCACGTGGGCGAGCGCAGCAGCTGCGAGGTCTGTGAAACTGCGGTCTGCCAGCGTTTCTCACACAAGCGAGTGAGTGAGTGGAGAGAGGCCTTCGATACACCTACGCACTAGGCAGCCAGTTCAGGTACAGTACCTGCGAGCTGGACGAGGTACAGCAGCACGTCGCTCAGCTCTTCGCCGAGATGCACGCGCTCGTCCAGCGTCCACTGCGTCGGTTCACTGCTGTCGCCTCGCCACTGGAAGAGTTCGCAGAGTTCGCCAACCTCAGCGGTCAACGCGAGCAGCAGGTTACGCGGTGTGAGGTTCTAGGGCCACACGAGAGAGAGAGAGATAGCACTGTTAGCGTACTGACTATGAGCTACCGTACCGGTTCAACAACAAGCGCGTAGGTACTGTACCGGTGGCCACTCGCGCTCGTCCGCAAAGTGCACAGTCTTGAGACGGAAGAGCTCGAGTGTCGACGTGGCTTCGAAGTGGAATTCGGACTCGGACGACTCTCCTCGCTCGGACTGTCCAGTGTGGCTGTCAAACAACTGCGCCAGCGTGAGCTTGGGCGGGTACTTGCGCGCATTCTTGAGCATCTTGTCGTGCGCAGCAGTCGGGAGGTCGACTCGGCAGGCGTCTACAGAGCGCGGGTTGGATCAGTTCGTACGTAGTGGATCACGTCCTCCAACCAAGCTTGGTAGCAGTGGTTCCTACGCTCGCACCTGCGAGGAGCAAGAGTGGTACAAGCACTGCCGCCAGTCCTTCGCTCAAGAGCGTGCGGTCGCCATCGCTCCAGTCTGCACAATATAGTGTAGATCATCAATACCATGTAGACCGTCAATACCAGTACCAGTATGTCAAGACAGACAATGGTTTGCGCATCGAAGACTGTCATACCTTTTGGTGATTGGCAGTCGCGGGTCCGCTGGAGCACAGCGCCGACGCCGCCGAGTCCCATGAGCAGTTGGAAGAGCAGGTTGCGCGGCTGTCGGCAGTCGACAGCGTCGGAGGCGCCAGCGATGCGCACGCTCTCGCGTCGGATCTCTTCGAGTGTCGTTGATGGCGTGAACGTGAAGGACGCCATGATTGGCATCGTTGCTGTGCTTGTCAACCGTTACAAAATGCGTATCAGAATCAGAAACGGGGATACTGGTACTGCTGGTACTGGTACCAATGAACAAGCAACTGCTGGTGATACCACCACAGCAGACAAGAGGTAGTGGACACAGCCTGTGATTTACACATCCAATCCCCCCATTCCCTCGTCCCTCCAGTCAGATGCGCACTGTCTCCGTGTCGCTGCCACCTACGCTTCTGGCAGTGGTGGTGCCGGTGTTCGCGTCGTCTCCAGCAGCGCTACTCGCTGCGTTCCCAGTGCTGTCGAGACGTTGCCGCTTCTTGTACTCTGTGTATTTCTTCGACGACCCCTTCACGAGCTCAGCTGGGTACTTGCGTGCGTTCTTGGCCATCTTGTCGTGCACTGCAGCTGAGAGGTCGACGTTGCACTGATCTGCACGCAGCCAAAGAGTCCAAAGGGATGTATGACGTACGACAGTGAGTTAGCAAAACTCGCACTCTTTCAAACCATTCAACACACAGACGCACAAACGGACCTGCGAGGCGCACGAGGTACAGCAGCACGTCGCTCATTTCTTCGCCCAAGTGCTCCTTCTCTTCCGGCGTCCAGTCTACCCACCTCGATCGTCAGTTTTCAGCCACGAACACTCACTGGAACTTAGACCACCACTCCCAGTCTCAACCCCCCACGCTCCGTACCTGCCACTGCGTTGTTGTCGCCTCGCCACTGGAAGATCTCGGCCAATTCGCCGACTTCACCGGTCAGCGCGAGCACCAAGTTGCGTGGCGTGTGGAACTGTCGGGAGAAGAAGCAACCGACAGCGACCACACGATCACGTTCTCAGTACGACACACTAACACACTCGCACGCACAGAACGCAACAGCGCGCACAGTACAAGAGAGCCAGCATCTCACTCCACACGAGACCGTTTCCGAACCTGGTTCCAGTCCCGCTCGTCAGCAAACTGCGCCATCTTTTGCCGAATCGTCTCGAGTGTCGTCGTGGGCTCGAACTTGGGTGGCACAGAGTGCTCGTCGTCCAGAGAGTGAAGGTGCTGCTCGGGTCGCAAGTCCTTCGGACCATTAGCAAAGTCAGAGCTGATCGTCGAGCTCTCGATCGCACTCTCCAAAAGGGACGACGCGCTGTCGTGCGCAGCTGCGACCGCCAGCAGTTCTTCGTGCGCTTGCGCTTGAGCCCGAGCCTGAGCCTGTGCCTGAGCCTGAGCTTGAGCTTGAGCATGTTTCGCCGCTGCCTGAGCCTGGGCCTGGGCTTGCAGCAGCGCCTGAGCTTGAGCCCGCGCGTGCGCTTCATCTGCTTGCGCCTGTTCGCGTGCCATCTGGAGCATCTCGTGTGCCTGTGCAATCGCTTGCTGCTGCGCTTTCATGAGCAGCTGCGCTTGCGCCTGGTCCAGCGCCTGGTGCTGATCCAGTTTCGTACTCGTGGTCAGGTCGTCGTGGAGGTCGGGTGGGGGTTGTTGCTGTTGTTGCTGCTGCTGCTGGGAATGATGGTCGTCCGTGTGGTCGGGATGCTGTCCGAGTGCAACGTGGTGGCCTGGCGACGTCACCACTGCTGCTGCTGCGTTGTCGCCTTCAAGCTCATAGTCCGAGTCCATGAGCCCCGGCATGTGGTTCATCGCGTCCGGCCCGATCGGGTGGTTGTGCTGGTCGTGCGTGCGCACTTTCACGCGGTACGACGCGCCGATCTCAATGGCGGACGCGTAGACGTGGAACGGACAGCCGAGGTCGCGGTGCTTGTGTCGCTGTCGCTGCCCTTTCCCGCGCGATCGGAACTTGATCCCGTGTGTGCACTTGAACGTCTTGGAGAGGAACTCGGCGATAATCTTCCGGTCGTGGCGGCCTGTGAAGTGGGCGTACAGCTCAGTGCGCTGCTGTTCATATGAACATATGAATACATACCATCGGCGCACCTTTTGACACGGTGCGGTTGTAGACCTCGAAGGTCAGCGACGAGCGCTTGCGGATCGGGTGATGTAACGCTATAGCGGCGGCCACGGCGGCGTCGAACGTGCCCCAGTCGTCGTAGAACTCCTCGAAGAGCGACGACGACGCGTCGCCTTTTAACGTGCCTTCCTCGACGTTCTGGCCCATGGTTGACGGCGCCCTGCCCGCTAGCGCCTCCACGTCGATCTCGGCCATGAGTCGTCCTCACGTCTGCGAAATCACTCTCGGTAATTGTTGGTATCAAGTCAAGTCAATCTCGAGATCGGAAGCTGATAGTGCGCGCCAAAAAGTTAGGGACAGCTCCAAAAACATTTGGGAAATAGACTCACTTTTTCAAAAGTGTGTCTCCAAATGAGCTGTTCTCACATCTGATAGAGCACAATGAGAGCTTTCTACTGGTGAAATCTGAGCTCGATTTGACCACTCCACGCCTCAGGACGATCAA